>JBAFWW010006588.1:0-10858 GCA_036873685.1 Agapornis canus
GTAGCAAGTACGTGAATGTAGAAATTTTCATCATCAAGAAATGTCTAAATTTATTCACTCAGCCTTGATGACTTTCATTGTAGACTGAGGTCTTTGTCTTCGTTTCCTTCAAAAATGAAAAACAAGTTTTAAACATAAAACTTCTCTGAAGACCTTTCTGTAAGTGATTGCACTGTCCAAAATTTCTGCAGCTTTTTTTTTTTTTTCCTCATCTCATAACTTAAATGTTCAATATTTTTGGGAAATCAAAGGATCTTAGAGTCAAATTAATTGCCTGACTTCCTCAGACTTTGACCTCTGCTATCAAGCCAGTTCACATTAAGCTTGACATCTACATTTTTCTCCTTGAGGAAAAGATTTGATTCTTCAGACTCCTCTCCTTGCTTAGTTACAGTAACAGCTTTGTAAATATGCTAGAAATAAGTAATAGTTCTACTTCTGTTATTTATGAACAATTTGTGAGCCAACACCTTCTCAAATGTGTCACAGCAGTATGATTTCAGAATACAAGTACCTTGAATTTATCATTGATGATGCTGTGATCTGGGCACACAGATGGTATGCTGAACTTTTAAAGTTAAAATTCAGAGAAGAAAAGCTAGATAAGGGAAAAACCATAAGAAATTTTACTGTTCTCACTGGGATGAGAAGTTAAATTAACACTGTGATGTGGAACCTAGACATAAGAGGAAACCTGAGAAGTGTCCTACTCTAATCTTATGTCATGCAGAGTAGCAGATGCAGCAGCTCCATGTGTTAAGTAGTTTCTATAAGAAATATCTTGGGGGGAACATTTAAAACTTGGGTAAGCATACAAAACTGGGAAAGTATTCAGAAATCTGAGCTGTTGTCAGAGTCTTATCTGGTCCTCAGGAAGGAAATTAATTCAGATACCAGCTCAGAGTCTGGGTGCTTGGCTAAAATTAAAGCATTGTCTCAACTTACATTTTGTATTTTCAGTCTGTATGTTAAAATCCTATGATAAACTTTTACAGAAAAATCCCATTGAACTGAACAAGGAAGGAATCTACATGTTTCCTTGGAAATCCAATACATTTTAATTAGATTGTCCTGAAAGTGAAAATTGGAGGGATATTTGTGCTTTAAGTGTTGTTTGTTCAAAATTAACTGGTAGAAGAGATACTCTAAATTTCTCATTCAGGCAGAAAGTAGGGTTTGGTTTATTATCAGTTTTAATGGTGAAGTCATTAGGACCGAAGAATAACCAAATTTCATTCTCCTTTTTCCCAAGTTCCAGCTTATCACTTTTGAATAATTAAAGCTTCTTTTGCTTTGAGATAGCTGCACTGATACTATGCAGATATGGAAAGGACAGTTCTCAAAGGAAGGTCATGGACAGTAAAAAGGTTTACTATTCCATGTATTTGTTCCTAATATTTTTCCCTTTTAGTTACTAACACCAGTGTCATATTAAATGACTTCCCCCTTTAAACTGTTAAGTGGTGCTAGTTCAGTTTTAGCGGTAAGTCTCCAGCAGACTCGGGGGAGAAGTGCTATCTCCTATGGCCCTGAAAATTGATATTGAACATGGAAGGAAAAATCTCACAAGCTGATAGCAATTAGCTAAAAAGGATTTGCGACTTCATGATTCATCACACTAGGGGATCAAAGTCATTTACAGAGAGTGTTTCTACAGTCCCTGCCTGCTGCTCTAAAGATATACCTCTGTTATCTCTCACACTGCGGTGTGACATTTCCTTTTTTAAGAGCCCATTTTCTTAGAAACATAGCAGTGGGCTGCTGCAGCACAGGCAGTCTTTGATTCTCCACTGACTGCCTAAATGACACAGCTTTAGCAGGAGCTTGCAGTGGGAATTGGGCTGATTATTTACATAAATGGACTAGCAGGTCAGGTCTGGTACTTGCTTGTAAAAATGAGGACAAGGTCTTGTGGCAAGTGGTGTAAGGCAGTCTTGTGGTTCTGGAGCTCTGTTGGGCTTTAATGATATTTTCTTCACCAGGAATACTAACTTTCAAAATTAAATATCATTTCTATACAATAGAATCCTATATGATTTTATCAGAGAATTAAAAGAAACCTGCCACAACACCAAGTTTGAAACTTTAAATGTTTTAAAGAGAATTATACTCCTTTGTCCTTCTAAAACTCACTCTAACACTTTGAAAGTAGTCTCATTTGTCAAAATGTAATTTCACTTTTATGTTAGTGTGATATGAAAGAAGAAATAAAATAAAAAAAGCCAAACCCACTATATTTTGTTGCTTCCCAAAAGTTCCCTGTTATCTCAGTAGTAGAAATTGGATTTGTTTCTCAGAGCCATGACCTGAAATGTCAGAAATCTTATAACTTCTAAAGATATTTTGCTCACTGAGGCTAGAAACACTGAGCTTCTAAGTGGAAGGTAAAATGGAGTTTATTCAGTGATAAAGTTGTTACAGGCTTCCTCAGGTTTAGTTTGGTCAGAATTTTACAAAAGGGTGAAATTTTCAGTAACCTGGTCTTAACTGCTGGTTGTCTTGCTCCTTTGATAACGAGTACTAAATATGTATAAAAAGTTCACAATTATGTGAACTCTTACATGATAACTTCTAATTAATGCTATTTACTTTGTTGTGAGTCCAGCTCTAAAACCCACAAAGTATGTAAATGTCGATAGGGGAGGGGGCTAATATCAGGTTTGCCTATGAAAAGCTGCGGGATGACACACGAAGGTTAGAGGGTCAGGGTGCTAGCTAAGGCCCGTAGTCTGTTGCTCTGAGATATGCTGACTACGCTGCAGTATTCTTGAAGTCTCATGGAGATGAGCCAGGGACTCCTGAGGAATTCCCTAAAGGAATTAAGAGGTGTGCCTCTAAAAAGATGATGGCCAAAAGCCTAGCTGAAGTGCTTCTACATCAATGCATGCAGAATAGGCAACAAACAGGAGAAGCTGGAAGCCACTGTGCTGCTATAAGCCACAACCTAACTGCCTTTGCTGAAACTTGGCGGGATGAATCCTATGACTGGAGTGTGGCTGTCAATGGCTACAGGATGTTCAGAAGGGATGGGTAAGAATGGAGGGGCTGAGGGGTTGTCTTCTACAAGATATGGATAGAGTGTGAAGAGTTTCTCTGAAGAACAGCCACAAGGAGGTTGAAAGCTTATGGATAAGAATCGGAGACTGAGGCAGCAAAGGGAACCTTGTGGCTGGTGTCTACTACAGGCTGCCTGATCAAGGGGAGCCTATTGAGGAAGTCTTCTTATTACAGCTAGCAGGCTCTTCTCCTGCTAGGGAAATTCACCCACCCTAACATCTGCTGGAAAAGTAGTACAGAGAGCTGTAGGCAATCTGAGGCACTCCTGGAATGCACTGAGAATAACTTGAAACAGGTAACAGTAGCCCTAGCAGAGGCAATATGATACTGGACCTCATGGTCACATATGTGAGGTCACCAGAGATGCTAAGATTTGAGGCAGCTAGGGCTCTGGTGATCATGCATTGATGTAGTTTGCAGTTCTGAGGGATATGGGTCAGGTGAAGATCCTGAATTCAGGAGGATCCTGAATTTTAGGAAAGCAAACTGCCATCTCCTGAGAAACTGCTCTAAGGGACAAGGAACCATAAGAGAGCTGTCAGTTCTTTAAGACTTTCCATGGAGTGCAAGAGCTCTTAATCCCCATGTATAAGAAATCAGTAAAGGACAATAAGAGACCAACATGGCTGTGTGAGACCTGTTGGTCAAAGTAAAGGTCAAGAAGGAAATGAACAGGCAGCGGAAATAGGGACAAGTATCCTGGGATGAGTATAGGGACGCTTCCCAGTTTTGTAAGGATGGGGTCAGGAAGGCCAAGGTGCAGCTGAAGCTGAACTTTGCAAGGGATGCAATAAGATTATTATTATTAATAACAATAATAATAATAACAACAGCAACAATACTAATATTAATACTACTACTAATAATAATGGCTTTTACAGGTACGTCAGTTGGAGAAGGAAGGTCAAAGAAAGCTCTCTGGTGAACATGACTGGCAAGCTGATAGCAACAGACAAGGAGAAGGCTGAGGTACCCAACAATATTTTTGCCTCAGTCTTCACTGGCAATCTCTCTTCCCACATCTCTTGAGTGAATGTACCACAAGACAGTGACTAGGGGACAAAGTCCTCCCCACTGTAAGAGAGGATCATGTTTGTGACAATTTAAGGCACCTGAGCATGCATAAGTCCATAGGACCTCATGAGATAGATACACTGCAGTGTCCTGAGTGAATTGGCTGATGCAGTTGCTAAACCACTCTCCATAATATTTGAAAAATCATGGCAATCAGGTGAAGTTCCTGATGACTGGAAAAAGGGAAACCTTTCACCCATTTTTAAAAGGAGTAGAAAGGAGGACTCTGGGAACTATCAGTCTGTCATCCTCACCTCTGTGCTTGGGAAAATCATGGAACAGATGCTCCTAGGAGCTATGCTAAGGCATATGGAGGATGGGGAGGCGATTCAAAACAGCCAGCATGGCTTCAATAGGGACAATTCATGCCTGACAAACCTAATGGTTTCCTATGATGGAGTGAGTACATCAGTGTAGTCTTTTCCTCCAGAAGACTGCTTTGTAAGACCACCCAATGATCTGCAGGACAAATATATAATGCCTACACATAAAGGATCATGAGTAAGCAACAGGTGGGACAAGGACTGCAAGCAGTAAACAATTTTGAACTTAAGATATGTATTTGATTTCAAGTTTGGATGTAAACACCTGCTCCTGTGGTTATTCTTTATATAGGCTGCCTCTTAGGTAGCTTCCTGCTTTAACTTCTTTTCCAAGAAACATCTGGAAAGTGGTTTACTGCACCATCCTATATGTTAGAACTGTTCTGCCTCAGGCGTTCTTTCTTCCACATCAGGAAATATTCATCTGGATTCAGTGCTGTAATTTGCTGGCATATTTTACGTACTGTAACCTGAAAACCTTTACCGTTTTTGCCATATATCATGGACTCCAGCAGATTTGGAAGATAAACACTGGTTTGTGTGCTTAAGCAGGGCTCAAGGAGAAGAAACCCCAAACTCAGATTTCTTGTAGTGTAAATACAGATATGAAATTGTCATCAGCAAGGGAAATGTGGTCCCATAAGAAGTGGTCATGTCCACTCTCAACCTGTTATCACATATGCAAAAACCAGCAGCATATTCTAGAAAGATGTTGATGTTTCTCCTCTTTAGAGCAGCAGCAGAGTAGTCTTGACAGTGTTCCCCCAGAGTCATCCTACTCTGCAACTGCCATATGGTGCTCATATCAAGTGCAGAGCTGGCACTAACTTGCTCTTGCCCAACCTAGGCGAACCCCTCCAGATGAGCAGCAGAAATTTTCCTTAGGTTCCTAAACAGAGGAAAGGAAAGCATATCTTTCCTTAGTGGCTGACTCATTTACTTACAAGTAATTTCTGCATCAGAAATTGTTGTGCAAATATATTGAAAACTGTCATTAAAATCTGCTCATTCCTATAAGCTAAATAAAAAAGATAAGTGATTTCTGAGAATATACACTGAGCACCATTCTTGTACAATGAGCAAGTACAGCTTGAGAGGGACTTGTGGACTGATGAGGAACTGAACTCACTTACTAAGAAGATCCAATGCCTGAAGGAGTAATAACACATGAATTTATGTGCTTCTGTTGCATTTGAAATAACGTAACTATAGAAGAGGTAGCTGAGGTAAAAGGATATGAGTTGTAAACTCCTGTTTCTAAAGAGAAATAAGGTTTCAGAAGTAATTTTTTCGAAAACTTGGCAAATTTTGAAAGAGAAGAAGAAAAATACCAGTGAATCTCAAAACACTGAGCTGATGCATTTCTGTTGAAAAATAATTAGTGATTTCACTCTTTCAGAAGAAATAACTTTTTTCTATTTTGTAGGATAATTTTTGCCATGTAGAAAAGGTTTAAAAATATATTTAAAACTTTTATTTTATTTAACATAATCTGGTGTTTCTGAGATTTAACATAAGACTGGACCCTAGTAATCTGATATGTATTCCATCTGAATTTCTGCTCATCTTTACTACTAAAATAACGTAATGTTAATTTAAAGTATTTATTTGTGTCTGATTAGCAGTCTTGAATGTACTGTAATTAGAAATAAATATAAAACTCAGGAAGTGTTAAGTGCTAGTATGCAAGTGTGAGAGAAAAGAAATTAATTCTTTTGAACATTTGAATTCCTGGTATCACAGAACAATTATAGAACTGCACAGCACAATTATACAATTCTTAATTTATCTATATGAAGCAGAAACATCAAAATATAGAGTTGTAAAACATCATGTGACTATAAAACTGCACCAATTTATCCTCAGCTAAAAATCTTGTCTGGTGGTAGTATGTATGAACGACTGTATGAATTACTGAATGATTTTACCTACACAAACAGTTCCTGTCCCATCCAAAATGATTTCCATTGGTCTCAAAGAGATAAATTGCATTTTATGCGTTCAACCAAAGTTTATAACATGTTTATAAACATGTCAGCTTTGGGCTCCAGTCTTTTCAAATGAACATTTAGGAGACCAAGAATTTACTCAAATAAATATGCAGGAAAGCAAATAAGAAAGAAACTAAATGCAGCTAGTGTAAATGTTAGTCATTACTTACCCATATATGCCTGAAGCATCTCTTTTATGCTTACACTGCATATATGCAAAATGAAAATATATATGTTTCCCACTTTTTATTTCTGGGCTTTTTTATGTGCAAGAAATGTTGTAAATCTGAGACCAATTTAAAAACTTGTTTTAAAAACTTGTTTTTAAATTACCTCTATCTGCTTTCTCAACTAAAATTAATTTTTATCTGTAAAATGCATTTCTCCAACTGCTTTTTTTCCCCCTTTCCCTCCAGCATAAGGAAATCCTATTTCCCCTAGCATTTTTTCATTTGTTCCCATCCTTGTACTACAGTTTTTCCTCCTTCCTGTGTATCAGTATGTCAATATGACCACTTATGGGACTGATATATAAATCAGAAAATAGCCAGCTTTGTCAGATTAGGAAATATAGCATCTGATTGCACCCAGTCTGAATGAATCCACTGAGGCAACAGGGAAATATGAATCCTGTGAAATTATTTTTCATACTTGCTTTCACGTTTACTCTGTAAGTAGGAAACTAGTTGCAGTTTGTTTCTTCAAGTTTGTATTGTGACACAATGTCAAGGAAAAAAATTAATAAAAATAGTGCTGGAAAAAATCTAAAACCTTATTGAGAAAGAAAGTTTCTGCATGAAATTTTTGTACTAGTCTACATTTTCCTGGTTTTGAGAAGCATTTTTCACAATATTTTTATTCAGACATTTTTTTAATAACAAAAATTAAGTTCAAAATATTATACTTTCAAATACAAGTGAAAGAAGAATCTAAGATTTTTGGAAATAAAGTTGGGTTCCATGTTTTGGTGTGTAGTAGGTGTCGTGTTTGTTTAAAAAGCTTTCCTGTCTTTCCTGATGGTTGCTATTCCTATGTCTAGGTACAGCACATTTGTTGACCAGGTTTTTAAACCCACAGTCAGTATAAGTCACTTTAGAGCATGTTATTAGAGCTATTTCTTGCCTCTGGCTGATGTCCCAGAAGAAGATGATAAATCATTCTCTTATGCTACAGAAGAGGGGAAAAAAAAAAAATACAATCAATGTTCAAAACTTCTATGGTCAGCTTTACGCAGGACAGCTAAACTCTACAGTGACAAAAACTGATGATGTCATCAGTAAAGCAAATTAATGCTGTGAAGACCTAAAAATTGTTAACTGCCTTGCAGCATGTTGTAGAATATGAGTAAAAGTTTTGGAGAATTATGTTGCAAACTCTAGCAGTTTTTTGGACTCTAAGAGCGAGAGGAGATTCATCTTTAAAAACCAATACCAGAGTATACAATTAATTGTTTTTACAAGTAGAACACATGAATCGTTACTGACAGGATGAAGTCCTGGGACTTTGTCTCTTCTGAAGCCTGCTGGTGAAGAGAACAGGTTACTGCACCCCAGCCACTACAAAAGCAATAATTAGACATAGTTATGTGCATGTGCTACAAGAACTTGAATTCATAGAGCATTTTGCATACTTACTCATTTCTAGAACTGATTTCAGGAAGCAAATAACCACTGAAACACAAACATTTAATTACCACAGCTGCTCCAGTTTCATACATTTTCATATTGTATCTAGGGCTTAAGAAGAAAAGAGGTTCACATCCTACCCATTAGAATGACCCATTCTGCATGTAGCTCCCATGTCAATGACAGGGAATGGTGCCCCGGACTGGTGGATTCTGTATATCCTATTTGCCTTAACTTGGGTACCAGGAGTCTTTGTAAGTGGTCCCACTGTCACCTGCCACAAAAGGCAACAAAGGTTTGTAGCTTGAGTTGTCTATAAAACTCCTGCAGTCCAAGATAGCCCCGGGGTAGCTGAGAAGTGAGGTAGCTGAGAAGTGTGTTGGTTTTGAAGAATTCCCAGGTGTAGCAGCATATAAGCAAGGTAGCTGTGGCCAATGAATATTACTTATTGAAGGGATAGATCTGTGCACTTCATCAGCTGCAAAACCATGTCAGCAATTTATCAGGTTAATTTCATGTCATTAATTATGTTTGCATATTCAATGTAGAGAAAAAAAAACCAAGCCACCATTTTAAAAACAGTACTTGGGGAGATAAAGAGACGGCATAAACTTCAAGGTGTGAATATTTATTTAAAGCAAGATGAATAGCTATTATCTGACATATACTTGGTTAGGGACAACTGCATCCTGTTAAAGAGAGGGACTAGATGATACTTAAGATTTTGCAATTGCATGAACAATTAACCCACTAAATAAAATAAAATATCCCTATTAGGTTAATAATATTGAATAGAATAATTAATCAAAGTAGGTTCATTTCATGCAGCAGTTTTGGCTTACTTACCCTACGGAAAAATATATCAAAATTGATATGAACAAGTAGCTGATATGCTAAGTGTGAAGTGTGAGGAAAGTTGTTCCTCAATGCAATATTTAGCTTGTAAGGAACATATGTCTTTGATTCAAGTGCAGGGCTGAAAGTACACCAGGAAATGACCAAGGCGAGATCAAAATCTACCCTGGGTGAAATAAAAACACAGACAGAGGTTAGAGGAGGGAGAATGTGATTTTTGCAATCTGCTGTTTAGTTTTAAATGAGAGAGATTTTTTTGTTCAGTGTGGAGTGCATCAGCAGGAGAGGATCACTGTTACATCCTATCCTGGCATTAATCTGACGGATATTGGGAATTCGAGTAGCAAGAAAAAAGTGGGTTCCTCTGGCAAAAGTCTGAATGCGTATGGAAGGAGGGGAGTAAAATGCCTGAAATCAGGAAGGGTGATGGTCTTGATAAAACTGTGCTAAACTGCAAGCTGTCAGGCTGTGGGTTTTTCAGGTAAAATGGAATGACATTCTCAATATTCACAAAATCTTACTTAAGAACTAATTTAATTAATTGAAATGAACTAGTCGGTTCTTTTAATATTTAATAACCAAGGAGGAAAAAGACCTTGTTTTGAACCTGGTTGTCAGACTCCATCCCAATCTGAACACAGGACTTGAGCTGGTGCAGATATATGTCAATGAATTAATAAATACGGTCTCTAGAATTTAATTGCTGTTCCTACCTAAATGTCAGATGTATCCACAACAATGTCCTTCACATTTAGGATGCTGAAACATTGCCTTCCAATGATTTCCAGAGACATTTCTGAGAGGTTATGTTCTTTCCTAAAGTGTTTATAACTTCTGAGCCTCCTGACATTCCTTTGAAAGTTGGAAGAGCTCAGAATTGGAGCAATGATGGGAAGATGAAATATAATTTTGCAGTGGTGAGCTGAATATGATTCAGTGACTGAAAAAGATTACAGTATTTAGGACTTTTAATAGTACAAAAATAGATACATGTATGTATAAGACTAACATTGATATTGGGGATGTGTGCCTAAATTCTCAATATGGTAAAGAAATCATGTTTGTTGAGGCTAGAGCAGAAGAGCTGCTGTTTAGTAGAGTGGGGAAAGTCCTGCTTACTTTCAGTACTGAAGACGTTTTTAGCAATTTCTTTTAGGAGTTCTAAATCTGTGCTCTTAATCTTCTTTGAATAGAATTAGATACCAAAATAGGACTTTCAGTTCTGCAGTAATTAGGGTGAGTGAGTATGAAGGTGGCCAAGCCATTTGCCGTGCTCATATTCTCTGTTTTAATAGAAATTGTATGTTTTTGTCAGTTGCACACTTGCTTAAGGGTTAGTTGAACACCAGAGTGGATTACATCCTTCCTATCCTGCTGAGTTATTTTTATTAGGTTTGCTCTATGTCTTCTGTGAGAGTGCTTCAGCTTTGTTTTGGGCATTTTCCCCCAGTATTCTCCACAACAAATCCCCATCCAAATGGGTAGTTATAATCTAAACTGACCTGATTCTTTGCTTTCTTATGTATTTCTCTGGTCTCAGAAAACTTCATGAGGCAATGCTTCCCATTTGCAAGATAGTTAACACATGCCTTGCCTCTGTTTTACATCTAGACTTTATGCATAAGTTTTCACTATTAAATAACCAGTTTTCTTGGGATATCCTGCAGTCAAGCATGGGGTTTCTGGTTGTGTGTCAAAACCATTCATTTTGATGAATGTAGCAGAGATCTGGAAATACTGCACCAATACATAAGTATTGAAGACAACAGTTCTAGGATGGAAAACCAAATGATATTCATCTAGCTGTCCCCAGGCCTTCATAGGAAGATGTAAGCTCTTTGCTACTTCCCTAAATTAGGCTGCAACCCTAGGGACTGCAGTGACAGGACAAGGGGTAACGGGTTCAAATTTAAACAGGAGAGGTTTAGATTGG
>JBAFWW010006590.1:0-49756 GCA_036873685.1 Agapornis canus
ATGAAGCCTTGTGTGGCATGGTTTAGTGTGAGGTGTCCCTGCTTATGGCAGGGGGTTGGAACGAGATGATCTTCAGGTCCTTTCGAACCATAACTGTTCTATGATTCTATGATTCTATGAACAAAACCTACAGCAGTCATGGCGTATACAACAACATGATTAAGACGCATATTAACACGCAGGTATGGCAATGTCAAGGCATCGCTAATTCATTCACAGGCTGGTGCAACACTACACAATGATGAAGTAGCTCTCGCCTACTGATTTTGAAGGGCAAACATGGCTAAGACCCCAGTTTCAAGAGAAAACTTCTTATGCCCTGAAAAGCATTTCCCTTATAGGCTACCATATCTCCCATTGGCAGCTTTCAGCCAAATCAAACCAAAGAGGCTGCAGGCAGCAGCTGTAGGGTACCTGTTCTGACAAACAAAGAGAGGTAGCGACAGGCTTTTTTTCCTCCTTCTTGTTTAGTTTTCAATCCCAACAAATAAATGAAATGAACCAAAGAAAAGAACTAAGCTGAGAAAAAACAAAGTAAAATTAGTAACAGGCTAACAGCATATACCCACTGCCTGGGGCAACATACGGCTGATGGATGATGACAGCCAACAGACGAATCCTCATTCCCCGTCTACTAAACAAATTAGTAATCTCATCAATATCATCACTACATTCACCTTCTGCAGCAGCTGCTGCTGGAACACAACTGCTGTTAAGCTTTAGGGGTAAAGCCTGGCTTTGTCTTGTAGTTTGCCAAATCCTGTGGGCAGTCAGTGTTGCCACCCTTTGGAAAATGCAGTTAACCTGACAAGACATTCTTGTTGTGGATCTTAATTTTTTATTTTTTTTTAGGCCTGCAGAGCTGTGTATTAAGGCAATGGTCACCTGCATGGCAGACTCTGAAGTCCTAGGAATCTGTAGAACTTGCACCTTCAGGGCATTCTCAGCTGCGGAGTCTCTCCAATTAAAGTCTGAGTTAAGTGACCTTAAGCTTGAAGAGGACACCAGGACTTCTCCCTCAGACTGAGATCTGGCTCTACATGCCACTTTCTTCATTACTCCTAAAATTTCTCTCTGAAAGTGACTTCCTTAAGAAAGCCATGACTTCCAAAAATAGAGTGGCTTTTGGATATCCAATACACCTTGCTTCCTCCCCATCCCCAAACTGTTCCAAGCCCCATACAGCACTGGAACTTCCAACCTTGCCAAAAAGACTCAACATAAATTACCTTGACTTCAAAAAACTGTTCACAAAATCAGCTGATTCAATCCAGAAAGATCAAATTTCAACAACATTCAACACATATCACAACAAATCATTTGTTGTAAGAAATCTAGATTACAAGGCATTCCAGGAAACTCACCCAAATGCCTACAGCGAGTTAAAATAAATACAACTTCACTTGAGCTTGAGCTCAGGAAAAGATTAAAAAAAACCCATAGTTTATAACCTTAAAAAGAAGGGGCAGGCAACTCAGAAAGACCACAAGGATGTTGTAAGGTTATGCAGGGAGAAAACTAGAAGGGCCAAAGACCACCTACAAGTTAATCTGGCTACTGCCATAAAAGACTATGGAATATGTTCCTATAATTGTATTAGCAACAAAAGGAAGGTTAAGGAAAATCTCCATCCTTTATTGGAAGTAGAGGGAAACAGTGACAAAGGATGAGGAAAAGGCAGAGGTACATAATGCCTTCTTCACCTCGGTCTTAAATAAGATCAGTTGTTATCAGGGCATGGTGCCCCTGAGCTGAAAGCCAGTGATGAGAGGCACAATTAAGCACCATAATTCAAGAAGAAATGGTTAGCAACCTCCTACACACTCACATACACAGAGTCATATAGGACTGGATGGGATCCACCCAAGGGTACTGAAGGAGCTGGCAGAAGTGTTCTCTTCCCTAGGTAAAAAAAACTGGCTGGATGGCCAGACCCCAAGAGTTGTGGTGAATGGAGTTAAATACAGTTGTTGGCTGGTCACAAGTGGTTCCCCAGGGCTCAGCGCTAGGGCCAGTTCTGTTTAATATCTTTATCAGTGATCTGGACAAGGGGACAAAGTGCATCCTCAGTACGTCTGCAGAGAACACCAAGTTGGGTGGGAATGCTTATCTCCCTGAGAAGAAGGCTCTGCAAAAAGATCTGGACAGGCTGACTTGATGGCTCAAACGCCAGTTGTATGAGGTTCAACAGGGCTCTGTGCTGGGTCCTGCACTTGGGCCACAACAACCCCATGCAGTGCCACAGTCTTGGAGAAGAGTGTCTGGAAAGCTGCTTGGTGGAAAAGGACTTGGGGGTGCTGATTGATGGCCACTGAACATGAGCCATCTTGTGCCCAAGTAGCCAAGGCCAATGGCATCTCAGCCTGTATCAGAAATAGCATGGCCAGTAGGGCCAGGGAAGCAACCATCCCCCTGTGCTCAGCACTGCTGAGGCTGCACCTTAAATCCTGTGCTCAGTTCCGGGCCCCTCACTACAAGGCAGACATTAAGGTGCTGGAGCAGGTCCAAAGAAGGGCAAAAAAAATGAAGGGTCTGGAGCACAAGTCTGATGAGAAACAGCTGATGGAACTGGGGGTGTTTAGGCTGGAGAAGAGAAGGTTCAGGGACCTTATCACTCTACAGCTACCTGAAAGAAGGATGGAGTGAGGTGGGTGTCAGTCTCCTCTCCCAGGTACCAAGTGATAGGACAAGAGAAAATGGCCTCAAATTGCACCAGGTGAGATTTAGATTGGATATTATGAAAACTTTCTTCACCAAAAGGGTAGTCAGGCATTGCTACAATGTACTGCCCAGGGAGGCATTTATGAATGAATGACATGTAGATGTTGCCCTTAGGGACATGGTTTAGTGGTGGACTTGGGAGTGCTGAGCTCATGGTTGGACTCAATCTTAAAGGTCTATTTCAATATAAATGATTCTATGGTTCTAGAAAAAAGGAAAATTTAATTTATGCTGTGCAAATAGAAAAAGACATGCAGAGACATAAACTTACTCTCCCTTTCCCCCCATTTAATTCACCTGAATAGGTTTTGCATTTTTAACATGAAGTCTAATTTTTCTTGAAGGTCGTCAAAGAGTAAAGCTGGTTAAGTCTGTTAATGTCAACAGAATATTTACTTATCAATATCTTTTATTATTAGATAAAAATATCTGCTATTCATTTCAGTTTCCACTTGAAAACAAGCAACACAGAACAACTTCTTTCTGAAGCAACCTGCACTGTACGTATCTACGTGTGGATCTGTGCACACACCTTGATTACAGGAATTCACCACATATTCACTAGAGAGCTTCATAGTTGTGCTAGAATATTTTCATCCACAAATAAAAAATCTTACGGTGTAAAGAGTAACAACTGATGATTAATCCACTGACTCAGCTTTTCTACTTGTTAACAGCTGAAACCTTAAGTGGATGTCAGGAATGGTGTCTTCTATTGGGGTCAGCTAAACCAACAGAAAATGTGTTTTTCCTATTTGCTTCCATAATTGACTCCATGAAAAATTCACAGCGCTTCTCTGTGCTCAAGTACAACATATAGCTTCCTTATGTATCCTCTAACAGCTGGCACGGGGACATGTTCCTGGAACTCATTTAGTCAAAGGGTATATTCCATTTATATTACAGTTCACTAATTCACATGTGTAACAACGAGTTCAAGAGTAAAACTTAAAATAGTCAAGGATTTTAATCAGCCACGCTGAAATATTTGGCCATCTTTAACCACTGCACTCCCATTTAACCGTTTTCCAGCGTTAAATAAGTTGCTGCCTAAGCAGTCAGTTGCTTCTTTCCCTATATAATATATAAATAACCAAACAAAAGTTTCAAACTCTTATCAGGTAGCAACAGAAACAATTTTGCTACTCTATGTGATTTACTCTGGTTTATTTGATGGGTTTGAATTGGGTTTTTTTTTTGGGGGGGGGTTTGTTGGGTTTTTTTTTGTTTTACTTTTGTTTTTTTCTGCGGGTATTGTTGTTGTGTTCAGTTGGTTTGGTTTGGATTTTTTGTTTTAGGAGTGAGTTTGGTTTTTCTTTGTGGGTTGAGGGTTTCTTGCTGGTTTTTTGCTTGGTTGGCTTCCAGGTTTATGACCATCCCATCATGCTATGTCATCACCCCCACCCCTCCTTGTTTAGCCATATCATAGGAATATTCCCTTTGGCACTTAATCATCTACCAAAAACATTCTACTGCTTCATAAACTCCATCACAATGAACATAATCCTTTAGTTAAGTGCCAATTAATTATTAAAAACATTCACTTAGGATTAACAGTCATGAAATAGATACAGTTCTATTATGTAGTCGTTAATCCTCAATAAATCTACTTGTAATAGACAGCATTTTAGTATGAGCAAGCCTACTTAATCTAATGCTTTATATTTAATTAGATAATTATTGCATGTTAAAAAATACATTTATTAGGTTTAATAACTATGTAATAAGCATACATCTAATAGGCAGATTAGTAATCCACAGAAAAGGAGATTTTTTTTTTTTAAATAATTGCTTGCTTGTATTAGTATCCAAGAGCTACTCTCCAACATGAAGGCCAGTGTATTACAGCTTCCTTGCTACAGAAATACAGGCCAAGAAGGGCTTAACACTCCCTGACCACACTTTTTCTGGGCCCCAGGATGAGGACAGGAGAGCCTTAAGTTCGTTTATGTACAATTACGTACGTATATTCCCTTAAAGAGCCTGAGATCAAACCTCTCCAGGATGCAGTCCAGACTTTTCTAACCTCAATTGTATGGTGTAGCCAAATAGCAGTCTTGTTTTCATGACAAAGGACTTGGTCTGGAAGGGAGAAGCAGATCCAACAAGATAAATCTAACAAACAACTCATTGGAGCTTCCAGTTACTTGGAATAATGCTAAATGCGTATCTAGCTGTACAGAGATGCATTTCTTGTTATTTTATTTCTCATACTTTTTTTTTTAGTACCATCTTCAAAAAGCTGTGAGGAGACAGGCATATCCTGTTATTCATCTGGTACCTGTCTCCAGTTAGGCAACAAAGACAGATAGATACAGTGCCTGTTTCTAGGACTGGAACTATGGAAGCTATACATAGCAGAAATAGCACTAAGAGGCCATTTTAGGAAATAAGCTTAATAAAATAATCACCAACCCCTCAGCTGAAGCTGTAAGAGCTCTCATGAAAAAGTAAGAATATAAATCCACATCCTGCACCTCTGGAAATCTATTGCTCCAAGCTGATGGGCAGCATCATTACCCAACAAAGGGGACTTGCAAGATGGTGTTTCAGATGACCCTTAAAAATCCCTACAGTCCAATTTCTGTCTTTTTCCCTTGCACTTCAATGATGAGCTGATTTTAGTGACTGCTCTCTTTGAAGAGGCGTTAGTTCTTAAACCAATGCCAGTGCACTGCATTTCAATAATTGTAGACCTTGTTTTCTGACAGGATAAGGAATACATCTGTAATTCTGTAAATCTGTGACTGCTTACACTCCCTTCTGGAACCAAAAGTGAGGGAAAAGACAGTAGTCAGACAGAAGCAAAAGCACAGATTTTGGTTACTATTTTAAGACTTGTATTGACACCATAAAGTGATCTGTGTTCCTTCTTTCAAGTGAAGCTACAGCAGCTCAAAGTTAACCAACAGTATGTTTAAAAGAGGTGTCATAGAAGTCCACTTAACTTGGTAACAGCAATTACTCTTTAATAAGAAACAAGAAGTGCCCAGCATTTCAGATACAGGATGTTGGTAACTGCACCTTTCATATTTTGATGCAAATATTAATTTTCTCTACTTTACAAACCTCCTAAATGTTAACATTCAGTAACAGAAGACAGTAAATATTAAATGATGCTATAAGTACCAGCATGTTCTGAATTTTCAGAATAGCAAATGTTCCAACAAGTTTTAGGAAAATTCTTTTAGAATCAGTAATTTTTTGTAAATTCTGCTGTTAACCCAATGACAGGAAAGAAACTGTTTCTTCTTCAGTAAGACAGACCTAGTCTCCCTCCTTTATGCAAAAAGATAAAGGGCATATATTTGTCTTCCTGATGGAGAGCAAAAATGCATAGAAACCCACACTCCTGCCCAGTTTTCCAAGGCTAACAGCAGGGTCTAATTAACATCTAGGTACCCTATTGTCATGTTGCTTGGCTCAACATGTCACCAAGTTATCCCACACTTCCTTTTTTTTTTTTTTTAAAGACAAGCTTCTAATTAGAGGATGGCAAAACTAGCACGAAAACATCCTATAAAATAACCAGTGAGTAATGCCCATTTGAGCAACTGTCAGCTTAACACAGCTGTCAAGAAAAGTGAATTTCCCAATACTACCCAAAGGGGAATTGATACCTAGACCTGCCATTGCAGTGCGCTGCCCGCTCAGCGAACAACTGACACTGCACAAACACCAAGCCTGGGGGAAGGAGGAAAGGAATTAGGAAAGGAGGGAATAACAGAGCTGCCAGAGTGGCTGGGGGAGAAGGTCCTCACAGCTATGCCCATGCTGCTGCTTGGGCAGCCTCAGCATCCATCACAGGGGCTGATGGGAAATGCACAATCACCACTTAAGGGAAGGTTAGCACTCATACCAGGGTGACATTACATTAACCTCTCTGAGCTTACCTGTGTGAGTGACACACTATCCCAAATTCACCCTCACTCTGTCTTCTCCCCCACAGTGAATTATGTGGAGTTTTCCCAACAAGGAGGTCTTTTCCCCTTACAGTTACAGCAGTGGGAAAGGAGGAAGAGGCCAATCTGATCCTCCACATACCTTTCTGGACAGAGCTTCCCAGTTGTGCAGGGGTCCACAAGCATTTAGTCCTCCAGAGAGCCAGTCGCCACAGAACCAGGGGGAAGAAGCCACACTGTAGATATCCCTTTTATCTGTGTCTTGTCAAAAGCAAGCCAGAATACAGTATGCTCTTCCAGAGGCAGCACATCTCTGAAGTTCAGCAACAGCTTCTTTACACAGAAGCATGTGGCACAGAAGTCTCACCCAGTGGAATATAGGCTGGGGCCATAAGGTGAGCACTGCACTGGGACCCCTGCCTCTGCCCAGCAGCATCCTCCATTTTGTGCCAAATAGCAGGAGCTGCTTTGAGATGAGAGCACATGGAAAGGAGAAGCTTATCAGTTACAAGTGTTGAAACGACTGGTAATTGCAGCTGGGGGTCCTTCATTTCATGTCATATGGAGTAGGAAAATGGGTCAGACGTAATGCATTTGGTTAAGTATGTAAGCTGAAAAGTTACTATTTTCTTTTAAATTATATAGTCTTTACTGGAAGTAAGGTTACCAGTGCAAGGCTTTCTAGCTTTAAAATGTAACAGGGACATGCCCTCTGAGGGTCAGGCTTTCATTTGCTGATGTTAATTCTCAGCTGCCTGTTATTTGTCCTTCATTGTAGCCTCTGTCTTAGCTGGGCACGCTCCTGATTCCCTGCTATATCCAGACGGTCCATGTAAATAGTGTTTATGTTAAGGAAGTCATGTTCTGTGTGACTGGAGCACATAGAAACTGATGTTGTTGTCACTTTAGATTAAGCTCTCATTTTAGCAAAGGAGGCAATTGGAGCAGGCAGCTGAGTGGCCGAATGAAATATTCAGCTCATTTCGTTTAAAGCTGCCCCTGTCTCCATTGTTGAGGCTGGCAAGGCTGATTAACCCTTGCTGGTGCCACCACAACAACTGCTTACTCTGTCCTCTGTTCCCCCACAAAACCAAGGCCCCAAACAGTCAGGCAGATTTCAAAGGTCAACAAGATGACATTTACTGATTTTTGCCCCCAGTTAATGAACTTGAAGGCAAATGAAAATTAACCCTTCAGGTTCCTCTTCTATCACTTCATAGAGAAGAGAAACAAAGCAATACTTAGCACGGGTCAGGGATATTCTTTGTGTTGATGCAAGAACAGGGCTCCCATTAACCATAGTTTGGCACCTAATTCCTCATGCCTGTGAAAGTCCTGCTGACCTCAATTTAACCCCAAGCATTCTTTGAACTCCACCTCATGTAGAATTATATACTTTTTTTTTTCTGCAGAAACTGTTGATAGTAAATAATATGCCAAAATAAACATAAAGTCTAGGTAATATAAAGCAACAGCTAATGCTGCAGTAAGTGTTCAGCTGTTGCTGTGCTGATGCATGCAGACAGTCTCTGTCTGTCTAGAGCACCACAGCCCAGGGCTTCAAACACTGATGCCACAGGGCTGCCTGCCTACAGCTATTCCCAGAGGTACACTGTAAATGCCTTGGACACAAGATTACCACGGCACTGGATCAAGCATAGTCTTTCCTCTCAGGGAACAAGCATAATCAGTTTTCTAAGATGAATGGTTGTTACAGGAGAAATAGTGAATGTTCAAGCATCCAGTGCCTGATATCTCAAAACCAGAGAAGGGTATTACTAACTGGTCTTCCTTTGACCTGACTTACTGCAAAGCTCCTATTTATAGAAAGGCCTAACACTATTTCATGACATGCACTTTCAAATCAAGCACTACTTGTCCCAGCATTCAAGTGCTGTGCTGTGCCACTTACTGTCTTAACACCAGGTGCTTCAGAGAGCTCAGCAGTACCAGCTCTCACCACAGGGCTTGGATTGCTTAGCCCAAGACAGATTTAGGAACAAGACACAATATTCTTGGCAAAAATGTTAGTAGAAGCCCCAAATACTGTAACATAATACTATTATAAACTGCAATATTGAGAGTTATAGCATTTTATTTTTAATGAGAGATTCTTTGGTATTTTAAGACAACACCTCAAGCACAGGAGACAAGTTTTCTTATAACCACAGTGACAAGTATCGTACCAATTTCTCCCTTTGATCTGTATTTTGTATTAAATTGCCAAAAGAAAAAAGTACATGCATTAAAAATATATTAGTTATACAAACTACAGTCATGCTGGCAGAAGACAACTATCAAATTAACTGCTCTGGAGCACTTTACCCCTCCTCACCAAGAGACTGAATTGTCCATATATACTTGTCTGTCTACTGCAAAGGCATTTCTCTAGGATATGACAGAATTGGAAAGTACTGATAAATGGATAAAACTCATAAAATAATATTTATATTACCTAAATTACTAATTCAAATAGCCTTGCAGCTACATTTTACTGTGACATTTTACAGCATAGTTCATATAAGAATATTCTGTAAGAGCACTTACACTAATACTCTCTACTTGTACATGTAGGATAAAATTCCAGCTTCATTGTAATGATTTTGACAGTGTCAAAACCTCATCAATTGTATGTTAGCTTTACTAGCCATCTGGATAAATATGCAGCTATCTATGAATGGCTCATAAATGCAGATAATAGTAAGTTAACAAGAGAATGTAAACATTAAACATGGTATTTTAGGTGTAATTATTGTACACACAGTTTAATTACTAGCACTTCTTTTTTCCCCTCCCTGTTTGCTATCTTGGAGAATATACTTACCCGACTCAAATATTCTATACATCTGCTTACGACTTAAGGCCCAATTTGAGAAGATCCTTGAATGCTCTTTAAATACTTAAGGGTCTTAACACCATCACATAAAATACGCATCTGTCATAACGAAATAAAGAAGTCCTATATGTTATTAGACCTATTTCTTTAAAGACTAACCTCTTAAACCTCAGAATCAATGGATGAAATACTCCTTTTCACAATCTTTTTTGGACATCTTCCTGAACAAGAAGTCACACAAGAAGAATACAGATGAAGCTCAGCTTGTATAATCAGTCTAAACACGAGCGGTTGTAAAAGCAAGTTTATGCTATGCGCAAATATTTTAGATGTATGCACTGGGAACAGTGAAGTGCTTGACATCTGGAGTTAGACAGTGGTGAACTGTGGCACACACACATCATACTCATCTGCATAAATATCTATTTTCAGAATCATCAGGGCACAAACACCCCCAGGTTTTTGCTAATTTAATTTAAAATCATCACCCCTTTGAAATATTAGGATAAAGCCCAACAGGTAAGTTACCTGCCAAACCCCAGGTTTGGAAGTATTGCGGTTCCATATTTCCCCCTCTCTCACACATTTTTTTTTTTTTAATTAAATCACACAGAAAAATATTCAATCACCTTGATTTCTGACCCACCTGTATCTCCAAAAGACCCATGTCTCACAATGGGCAAGTATGGAGATGGATGGCTTCTGAAAAAGGGAAGAAATGAAACAAACCCCAGAAAACAAAAGTTCTACAGAAAGTGTGACTAATCCAAGAGGTAGTGCTCTCCCCACTGGGATGTACGAATTAGTCAGCATGCCAGCATGGTACTGCAGGCACCCCATGGACAGAGGTGTTGGGTTCGGCATGAGAATCTCAGAGGTCCTAAGGGCTGTGGTCATTAAAACTGTGGCACTTTTTGAAGGAATAGAGTTATTAACCTCTGTGACCCCAGACAAATTTAAACCCAACTAACTGCAGATTTCTCTGAGGAGCAGATATTCAGTGGATATTCACTGGATATTCAGTGTGATGAAAGATGTTACATAAATGACAGATATTAATATGATAGTGGCAAATGGGTCAGTAGGAAGATTTCAGTACTGATTTAGGCTGTTGTTTCTATCCAACATCAAATATCAGCCAAGATTTGGATACTGATGCCTTACAATAATAAATATGATCTTCACCTTTTTAACACTGCAAATCCAACCAGAATTAGAATCACAGAATCAACCAGACTGGAAAAGACCTTTAAGATAATCAAGTCCAAACATTAGACAATTATAAGTTCCTTCTCTGGTTTAAAAAAAAAAAAAATCTTGGAATAAACTCCTTAAAGAATGTTTAAATCAAAATGGTACTTATTCATAGAATGGGTTGGGTTGGAAGGGACCTTAAAGATCATCTAGTTCCAAATCCCCATGCCAACTGGCAAGGAAAATTCCTTACATTAGGTACAGTAAGACATTAAAGATTTGAGTTTGAATTGTAATATTGTCATCTACTGAATTACTATCAAAGAAATCCCCCAAACCAGCTTTCCCAAAGCAAAGAGAACGTGGCTCAGGAGGATGCTCTGAAGATATAAATTAAACTACCATTTTCTGAAAGAAAACAAACATATGAAAAAACCCCAACACATGCATCACAAATGACATTTCCCATACAACCCAGCTAGAGATTTTGTATCCCTATAGAGCATCCCACTGTCATACATGGAGATGCAGAAGGACAAGCTCACCATCTCAATTCACCATTCTTAAAGATCATATCTGTTATACCCTGATGTTACTAGCTTCATTACAAGTGTTGCTTAGCCAAGTCCAACAACTATCTGTAAACATACATGCATGAACATACGCATTCACAGACACCAGCCTCCCCGCAATTCAAAGCGCCCAGCAACCATTTACAGATTAGGAACAGGCATCACTTTCCCCTCTCCCCCACCAGCTACTTAAGAGGCAGCCCTCTTCTAAAACAGACCGTAACAACCAAGCAACAGCACCACTTCACAACAAGAAATGAAGTGAAATTGTTCCCAGATTTGAAGTCAAAGAAGATATCAAAAGTAAACAGTACATAATTACCCAAATGGCAATTTGCCAGAATACAAACTGCCTGAGCCAGTAACTCCCTTTTCAAAGGTGGAGGCCTTCACACACACACACCCCCCGTTAAAAAGAAAATAGCAACTCCACAAAAATTAACTTATCTACATCAAAATGTGGGGTTATTCAAAGGGACACTTGAGAAGAGTCTGCACTTAGCATCCTTCCCATCACAGGAATATGGCAAGGTATGTTTTTCTGCTTATTGTATCTCTAACAAACCATGCAAGCAAGAAAAAGGCAAAAGAGGTGGATGTTTCAGGCCAGTTTAGGCAATTTTACAGGTCAAAATGAAACCTTACTCTCCCAAGAGTCATCTGAGATCCTGAAGAACAGTTCAAAAACTTTGTGACTACACTCAAGCCTGAAAACAGCGTATTGGGATATAAGGGGATAGAAGGAAATATAAGGAATACAGTTTTACAGAACATTTTAGTAAGGTTTTAGTAACTTTTTGGTGCATTCAGGCTAAATAGAGAGTGAACCCGGGCCAATTCATGGGTTTGGGCAGAAACTATACAAAATGTGGTGGTTTCAGCTGGGTTTTGTTCTGAGGTTTTGGTTTTATTCAAAGCCTGACTCTAAGGGAAACTAAAGGAACATGAAACCATGCAAAATAAAACATAACTATGTTTTGCATGAACACTGAAAAGGAGTCACTGTTGTGAAGCAAGGAGAAGGGCAGAAACTCCAACCAGTGAATAAACTGGGGGCTTAAAATTCATCATATGCATAATGCTAGTTCTAATCTTCACTATTCCCATCACTGAGGAGTCATTCATCCTACTTCACCCAGCTCAGAGATTTGAGGTCTAGAGAAGCTACTTTTCATTCATGAAGCCTTCTATATTTTTAGTTGGAAAAACATTGCTCCATATCATCCATTAATATTTTCAGACAGGTGCCAAGATAACAGCATTTTATGTTTTCAGGTTTAAATCTACAACCACTTATATCTTCACATACATCCTCCTTTTGAGATATACCCAGTATCATCATCTTTGACTATGCACAAAAACCAATACATCATGAACGTATAATAACATCTTCATTTGGTTTGCGGCATGGATTTTTGGTTAAATGTCTAAATTACTCCCACTTATAGGTTATCCACATATGGACTGAGAGCTGAACCCATTTGAGAATTAACTTTTAACAGCTGACCTGGTGCCTCAGCAAGTGTTTTGCCCAGTCTCCTGGGAAAAAGCACATTCATGAGCAAGCCTGGAATCACAAACCTTGCACCAGAAGAGGCCAAGCACGTTAATACTTTTCACAAAGTGAGTTCAACTGCCCTACTGCTACACTGCTCAGTGGCCAAGTGACAGAACACCATTAAATATTATTTGCAGAGAGAGCCATCTGCTTGCCATCACACAGGATGATGAAATCACCTATCAGTAAGCAAGAAAGGAAAGGAATGACAGACTTTAAAATGAGGAATAAAATGGAGAGAAAATAGGAAAACCAACAAAACAAGCAAAAAGTAAAACAAAAATGAATTATATAGAGCCACATCTCGGCTTACTACTGGATCTATTAACATGATATCCCAAATAATTATGGGATTTCCTCACCATCCTTACACTAACTGCTACTGCACTCTTATAAATTGCTATGTTACATCAAACACTCTGTATTTTTAATGTTCCTGTAGTATCTGTGCAATTATATGCATTATATTTCTGTATTTTCACATCATTGAGGAATGATGGCTTCAATTCACCACCTCTGTGCTGATGACTCCTACATCGCAGTCTCAACCAATCTTGTTCTATCCAAACACACACTGAAGCCAGTTTTACTTTTCTTACAACTGTTAAAACCTTTTTCTGTCTGCTACTTAAAACTCAACCACAGTGACTTTAGACACATTGATGGGACAGCACCTTTTTTTCACTTGCTTTTAAAAAGAGACAGATTATAGAGCATCTGATGGAAAGGCTGGATATCTACAGTTAAAGTCAAAGGCATTAGAAAAGATCACAGCATGCTTCCACGCTCAGTATGTAAGCTCTTCAATGAGTGATTTAGAAAAATCATTATGGGTTTTAACAGGAAGAAAAAAAAATAAAAAAAAAAATAAACCCACAATGAAACCTCACTCCTTCCATCTGGCTGGTAAAACAACCTACCAACAAGTTCAGTTCTTTATAGGCTAACACCTAATTTGCACTTCCTACCTAGTAATAGCTATCAAATGGTATATAGCAACTTTAACAGATCAACTGCAAATTAAAACATGAAAAAGAGCACTAAAGTTAGGTACCTGCATAGGACCTGTATCTTCTTTCTCTGCTACCATGCACATTCTCCTCCACACCCCCAGTGCTCATAACCTACTACAAGAGCTCACCTACTGCAGAGTCAGTTTTTACTGACCCCTTAGCTCAGGTGCTGGCATTTAGCTAAATCAGTTAAATTTGGAACTGCTGCTCTGATTTTCTTCAGGCTTGAAAAGGTAGCTTGGGGCCAGGTAGAGAAGGGTAGTGTTTTGTTAAAGGACCCTTGGAAGAGGTGGAATTAAAAGTGGTGAGGGTACAGCCAGCTGTTGAGGCATGTGAAGCTGGAAGAAAGTGGAACAGACACAAAATCAAAGTGGGTCTCCTTTCCACTACTGGTCTCTGATCCATTGCTAGCATGAGAAATCATGGCCCCAGTCAGAAGAGTAATGATCACACAGTAAAGAGGAAATGCATCCTCAGTGTAGTATTTTTTATTTCATCAGTTAATTAGTGCCACCATTGGATCACCATCACTCTATTAGGTGTGCCAGCACTCCAAGGAGGTGTCATACACAATACATGCCACGGAAGAGTCAGGAGATGTTCCTGTGTAGCTAGTTCTCCCATAGGTCTTCAGTGCTGTGAAATATAGCAGCAGTACTAACCAAAGCATACTAAGTAGCTGCTCAAATTTCAGTTCCTGCCTAAGGAATGCTTATTTTGTTCACCCATCAATTCTGTCATGCACAGCTTGCTTAGGAGTTCACCCTGTTCTCAACCTGTAACTGCGAGGGAAGAACAGACTCAATAAAGGCTCAGAGGTTTTGTTCAAATGGGTGTAAAGAGAGAATTTAACATTCACACATCTTGTCTAAACGGTCCAAAACTCCTTCTGGGGAAAAGAGAGAAAGAAATCTAAAACTCTCTGGACTTTCACACAATTTTCCCAGCTCTCCCGTCTGTTACACAGACTAGACATTTTGCAGATTTCTTGGAGAACTTCCTGGCAACCACCAGCAATCACCAGGGCAGGATGCATATGTGTTAAACTGAAATCTTAAACAAAATCCTCTTTTTGAGCTTCAAACATTTTTTTCCTTTTTACTGTGAATTCTGGAAAGTGGTTTAGTATTATTTTATTTCACTGCAGCAGTGAACCATACCACACCTTAGGAGCAATGGTGAAATAAAGGCTCAGGGGTTACCACATGAATAACTCGGTAATGACCCTATACATTTGGCCCTGCTAGGAAGAAATTGTGTAGGTCTTTCTTTTTTTCTGGACATTTTGCTATTTCTACGGTGCATTTTATGGATATCTTGTTATTTTATGGTGCTTTTTTTTTTTTTTCACTATATACTGTTATGATTCAGATCTAAACGAAGACCACAACTCATTTTTTTCAGGCACACCCAGCTAAACAGACAGACTCTTCCTGATTATTAAGTCAAACAACCTGGGATCCATGAGGTCAATAGCTCAGTTTGCTCTAGAGCTGTTAACCAAGCAAGAATTAATACACTAAGCATAGGAAAAATTGGCAGTTAAAAGTCAGTAGAAGACTGTGAATCCCTAATAACTTAACAGCTTTCTCTTGGATGGATGGCAGGTACTATGAAACATCCAAGTGTGACCTCACATCACTGTTAATGTGTAGTTAGTTGGTTTTTATGTTCAAGAATATTGTGGAAGTTCACAGCTTTCACCAACCTTTCTCCTTTACCAATAATGTGCACCATACAGTGCAGAGGATGCCCACCTTTCTGTAGGCTTAAACAGTGAGTGAGGAAAGATTTAGCAATACGCCCCACCCCTGGTAGTGTTCAAGGCCAGGTTGGATGGGGCTTTGAGCAACCTGGTCTAGTGGTTGGAACTAGATGATCTTTAAGGTCCCTTCCAACCCAAACCATTCTATGAACAGCAATACGCTTAGGGGGAATTACAGCAGTGTGGTGGTATGGACCAGCAGTAACTTGTGTTGCATAAACATCCTCCCCCTTCACTGACAGTACCTCACGACTGCTGGCACAAGTAATAAAAAATACTTCACAGAGTTGTAAAACCTAGAGCTTTATCAAAGTACCTTTTTGTAAAATTGTTCAGCATCCTTAATAAACCTGTTAATAATTCATGAAGCAAATCACCTTGAAATCCCTGATTCATTTATGCTTTTGTAATCAATAAATTGTTTTCAGTATGCTGTTATTCACCCCAGAATATAAGTAGGTAAATAGTGAGGTAATATCACTTCCTTTACTCATAGGGAAGGTCAATTTTAGGTATAGCTACATACTAGATACAGAAAATGAAGAGAAATTAAGCTGCTTGCAGAAAGCCACAGAGGAGCTGCTCCCTGCAATGGGGTAAGACCTTGAGTGGTAATTTTGTGCCCCATTCTGGCTGATTGCTGTCCTCTACTTCTCTTGGCAATCATGCATTAAGTAAAAAAAGAGAAATAAATAAATAAATAGAGAAAAGATCTGCAAGTGTTAAAAACTAAGTGTAACCAAAACCAGGCTTCAACACTGAGTGGGAGAGCAGTGAACCAAAAAGGGAGAAAGCGAGAGTCACCATGAACTTGCTAGAAAGAAGACCAAGGGAAGCACTACAAGAAGGTTTGAAATGGAGTAACATACTATAATGACTTGAAATCTAACCACTAAATCTTGCTTTGCTTTCCAGAGTAATTGCTGACAGAGGAAGTCAAATTCTGTATTAGTGCAGTGACACACCTGTACACTCCATACAAACATACAACTGGGAATGCTGAAGTCAGTGGGAGGTACAAGTGCTCAGCACCTTCTAGGAGATATGTGTTCTGCAATCAGAAGCATGAGTGCAGCATGTCTGGGCATAATCACACAAATCTGAATTGCACAACCTCACAAAACAACAGCATGCACCGTGCAGAGATCAAGACTTCAGATAGACTTTTATAAGCACCTTTTCACCCACAAACAAAATTTCTACAAATATTACGCATTGCAAAGGAACTAAGACTCACACAGAAACAAAGAAATACCCATTGGCAGCCAAACCTTAAATATTACTTCTAACAATCAGGGGCAGAGCAAATGCTGTCAGGCCTCTGGCAGATGGAGTAAAAGCTATCAAAGTCTTAAACTAAAAAATACAAATGCTGAGCACTCCTAAATTCCTCTTCAAGGCCAATAACTGGCCAGTAAGTAAACTTTAATAACTAATGGAAATCAAGAAAACTCTAGCAAGCTGCTCAGTAATACTTCGCTAAAGGGGAAGAAGGATAAAAATAATTTATGTATATTCTCTGTGATCCTGCTGCAAAAATCTCAGGTAAAATACATAAATCATTATTTTATTTAAAACAAAGAGGGGACAAAACGGTAATAATCATAGTTATTTGATCTAATTATTCCTAAAGGAATCCATAAGAGACTAAAAAATATATAAAAACCACCACTCCTGATCTGCTACCTGGGGAGAATAAAAAACATTCTAGTACGAAACACAGGTGAAAAAATAATGAAATTAGCATCTCCAAATTGTTTAAAAAAGGATCTTCAGCCTAAAGAGAACTGACAGCATAGCTTTAAGGGTAGATAAATGGCTGCCTCAAGGATCTGTCTTACCTCTTCTTTTTTTTTTTTCTTAAGTAATACCTTCATTTGCATAGTAATAACCCAATTATTGTAAGATTAGGTGACAGAAATCTCATTATTACTGTTCCTACAAAACAGTCGATATTCCATTCAGTACCTTTTCATGTTACACACCTTAAAACATAATTATTCCAATATATGCTCATTCATCTTTAATGCAATTTCTTTAATAATAATAAAAGAGACTCCTCCTGTAGTTGTTAGGGGTTTTTGGTTGAATATATTAGTCTTAAGACACGATTTTTCTCATTCAGGCTGCTATAGAAACAAGCAAAGCCAACCAACTGCTTAGGGGCATGCTCCCTCCCCTCTTCCCAAGAGGGAGTCCACCAAGAGGCCTAAAGCACATATGTTAAAATATGTTGCAACAACTCTCTCACTCCGTCTCCCCACTCCCTGCTTCTTCCCACGCTGAGAGCTGGTCATAAGACAAGCTTGCAAACAAAATCAAATATATAGTAGCGTCAGGCTTCTGAGAGTTATTTGTGTTTAGGGCTTGCTGTTACAGGGACAGGGGGAAGGGTTGTGGTTTTAAGGCTGTGGGACAAGAAATCAGAGCAAGCACACAGAGCCACAGGGCTTACCTGCCACAGGCTTTCTCAGTTTCAATTACAAAGATAATAAATGCGATAAGTGGTCAGTTACCAGATTAACGGCAGAAAGGAAATGGGGAAAGGAGATAGGGCTGGCTCCATCAGAACACAGCACCACATATGTTCCACTTCAAACGGATGTCATGAACAGTTATGGGAGTGGAAACAGCAGCTACTATTTCACCATTTATCTCAGTGTACACAAGGTAAGACTAGCGAGCCTCTTACAGGCAAATCCTCTGTACCACTCCTTCAAATCCAAAAAAGGCTGAAAACAACTGAGAGTTGGTACCACCAGATATCTGGTGGGAGCATGTACAAGAGCAGTCAGTGCTCCAAGCCCAGTGCTTAAAGGCCAGTGGGTTTCAGTCACTTACAGAGACTGAGAGGAAAAGCCCTGTAAACGGTCATTCTATTTACGGGCATATTCCCCCTCCCAATATACCCGGGGTGTGTAGGGCAGCACTGCAGAAGTCAGTGGAAGCCATTCTTCACACAAACACACAAATTCAGCTTGCTTGGCTTCCAGTTGATCGCTTATCCCACCATCAGTAAAAGCAGTAAATACAAGATGCAATTTCACAGGAGTTATTTACTGTTTAATTTTTGTGAAAGCCTTCTGTCAAAATGGCATGAAGGAGAAGTAATTTGGCCAAGCTCCGATTTTTGAAGTCCTTTACAATCAACAAGCCACCACCGGTCCGATTAAAAAGGGAAAGCGTGCATAGTTGGAAACCATCCCTGGGTGGAAGAATTCCAGGATTTTTGCAGGGTTGGGAACACAGCTTGCTGATCTGAGGGGTTAGGCAGCCCACCTCCACCCCCAATCACTACAGGGCTAAACATGAGGGAGAACTGCATGGCTGCCTCTTTACACTGCTGCGGATTTTACAGAAGGAGAAAATATCACGTGTCAGCACACAAAGCTGACAGGGAAACAACCATCCCTGGTGCTGCCCACAGGCCTGTGTGGAGGATGACCTCCACTGCAGAATGGTTGGACCTTTTCTCTAAAGATTTTGACCATTTGCCTAATAGTTCTGGTTTTGAAAAGTTTCCAATTATACCACGTTCCACAGAAAGCAAATTAAAACGACTGGTTTTGACTTGAAAAATACAATAAAGCAGCGAATATGCTAATGATTTTTCCTTACATTCTTATCATCTCATTTCATGCCTTTAAACAGAAAACCTTGTGAATCTTACTAGGAAAATTATCAACAAAGAAGAAACAGCCTTCCATCTTACACCAAAACTTGGAGGGCTGAGTTTATACCATCCTGACCCAATCTGACTGAAATTGAAAACTTTTCCTCTTCCATTAATAGCTTTTCCAATTCAGCAGTTCAAAGCTGCAATCCCTCACAGCCTATGCAAGGATTTAGGATCATTTTATAAATCTGTGTGGCAAATGAACATGAAAGAGAAACTGTCCTTATGGCTGGGAACTATCCTTTAGGGGGGAAAAATGTTATTAGCTTTTTAGAGAGCATTTGCAAGGGTAATTTGCACTACAGCATCTCTTTTTATTGGCCTTGCAAGCAAGTGTTGAAACAATTTGTCTTATCATATATATTCACTTTGAATAGGGACCTCATGTGAAATGCTCCTCTTTAAACAAGGAACAATGGGTTCAAAAATCAACACTAAAAAAGGTCAAATGTGGCAATGATTTCTTTCAACATGGAAATATTTAAAATGAAGGAGGAAGGAAGAAGGAAAGGATAAATGAAAAGGGAAAGGAAAAGCTTCTGATTTAGTCTATCATAATTTAAGGCAGCTATGCCAAAGCTGCTAGTTTGGTCCAGCAATTTCACAGGAATTATAACAGGATGGTAAATGCTACTCCTGGACATCTGTATTTCATTACTTCTTACGAGTCCTTGACCAAAACCAGGGCCTGACAATGTGAGATTCTGCACAAACAAACTGTAAAGAAACACCTTTATCGTCCCCAGACAATTCACAACATCCAGCTGTAAGTCAGGATTACCATAACCTCTAAAGGACAGCAGCACAGGATGGAGCATTTGATACACTGAGGATAGAAGTCAGTGGAAATCTTTCACCTCTTTCAGTGTGCTTTGACTCAAAGCTGCAGACTGCTCCTAAAAAAAAATCAGTAGTTCTCTTGCACTGAAAGCCCCAAGCCATCTCACCCTGCTCTGTGGGACAGTTCTTGAACATAAATGACTCTGAGCAAACAGAACTGATATCTCATTTTGGTACAACAAAATGTAGATCTCCAGTTTTGAAACTGGCATTTCATTCTGCCAGAGCAAATAACTTCCATTTTTAAGGAAGGAAAAAAGTATTAATTACAGGACTAGGAAACAATGCTACATTTGCAGTGAGGTTACATATCATTTGAAGTGGAAAACCAGGGAAAGTACTTTCTTCCAGATAAAACCAGTAACAAAAAGGTTTATGGAAGTGTAACAAGAAATAATAAAATCAAAGGTCACCAGTTACATATGTTTCTAGTGCTGATTCCTCCCTACAGCAGAAATTCAATTTGCAGATGACAGGCCTGCAAGGCAGTTTGCTAGTGCAGATCCCTTCCCCTTCTACTGGAGTTCAAGGGATTCCCAATGGGGTAAGAGTCCATTCCTCACAGACTAAAATGATTTACTTCTTCAGCTGTAACAACCTTTTCTGTCTCCCATCTCAGTGCTGTATTGGATAGACTAACCAGAACTTACCCAACAATATCATTTACTCACTCTGGCTTTTTCAATGAAATGTATTTTAATTGAAAATGCTTCTTAATGGGAAATGTCTAGTTCCAATAGCAAAATGCTCCAGCCCAGCAAAACTGAGTTGAAGAAAACAGTAAAAATCCACCCCCCAAAACACTCCACAGGCCAGCAGGCAGAGTGCTCACCCAATGCAGCTTCAGACGAGAGCCCTGAACCACAACTTCACATGTCTTGTGGGAGTATGTTAACCTCATGGCTATGAACAACTCAGAAGTGGTGTCTTTCTCTCAAGGTTAGATTTGACTTCTGGGAGGGTGGGTTTTCTTTTTTTTTTTTTTAAGTGAAAATTCCTGAAAGCTTTCTTTTTCATTCTGATTCAGAAAAAGACAAGAACAGTGGGTTTTCTAAAGGTTACTGAAAAGTATAATGGGCCAGCACTTCAACTTTCACAAATCAACATAGCGGCATTTAAGTCAGTGTAACCCTCTTGACTTGACTAACTTTCAGCTTGACCCACCAGAAACAGAAATGATGTGGACTTTTTATGTTCAATGAAAACCAAGAAGTGAAGCTGGCCAGCAGAAAAAAGAGCAATTCGTTTCTCACAAAATCTTGCCTAAGATAAGAAAAAAGCAAAAAACAGAAAAAAAACCAGCATCCAATTTTTTAAAAACATTTGTTCATGTAAAGTTATAGACTCAAGTCCCATGTCCTTAGTTTATTCTCACTGGCTCTTGAGCAACATTTGTAATAGCTTTTCTTCAAATATAAGGACATTTCACTGTACAAGTACTGCATCAATAAAAAAAGGCCAAACTCTGCTTCACTTGCTCATGATGGAATTGCCACTTGTTTACTCACAGTAGTAGTGTAAGCCTGTTTGGCCTCATGTCATCAGCTCCAAAGGCAGTGTATTTTATACATTGACATCCTCATCAATATTAAGTTCAGAGGTCTTGTCTCTTTCAAACTGACTCATATAGGAAAACATAAAATAAACAACAACAAAAAATAATGTACAGCTAACCGTACAGGAAAAAACAAATTTAGTAATAATAAATAAAACCTCAAACCATTGTACACAGTTCTCACTGATGCTTTGCTCAGAGCTCTGCACCATCATAAACTGAACAAAGCAATTTCTGGCAGCTTTGAACAACAATTTAAGTCCAAATCTTACTTACAATTTATGGAAAAAGTCAAAGCATCAAAGCACATGACTACATTTTTAACCAAGCCTGGCATACACTATTTTAACTGCAGGAACTATTTCCTCCCAGTCATCATGGCCATCATCAAGACTCACTATTTGGCTGCTTTGCAGTACATTTTGGTGTTTCCAAATGAAGATGCATATTATGATATAGATGATATATGATATATACAATATCTATAATGATTATAATATAGATGTAGATATGATATAGATGACACATAGATGCAGCTACTGCACCGTCCATCTGATTTCTGCCAACATTACATACTTGTTAAATATTGCATTACTATTTAGTTCCAACATAAACAGGCCCATATTCAGTAAGTGCCCAGCTTTAAACATTTGAATAAGTGCTTACTGAAGTCCTTAAAGTTAGCCAGGTGTTTAAGTACTAAGCTGAATCAGGGCCAAAGTCAGAATAAGTATTGACATGGTATAATATAAAGGCTAAATATGAAATGAATAATGAGGACAACACAAAGCTCATTCAGCTGAATTTCACTGTCATTAAGCTACACACACACACACATAATTCCTGGCGACATCTGATCTAATGGAACTCTAAGGTCAAGCAGAGTGATTGTTCCCATCTATTTCAGTGTGAAAACAAAATTACTGGTTTGTGAATACAAAATTTCTCTCAGAAGTAAAGCTGTTTGTGACAGACTTGTCCACACATACAACAAGGACTTAAATGTTTATCTAAAAACCTGAACAAAACATTTACCTATGACCCTGACAGACATGTGATAAAAAAAATGTAGAAAGATTAATCAAACTGTACATTACACTTCATTTAAATCTGCAAATGAGTTGATAAAAATGTGGCTGTGTTTTTACTGTACCTCCTTTCTCAGATAACTTGATCACAAAAAAGAAAAAATCCCTTTTCATTAAATGTCTCAATGAAAACTGAATGGCTGATAGAGGAGCCTGAGCTCTGACTATTCTGAATGTCCATTATATTTGTAAGATATGTTGTAATATTAACATTCTTTAGGTCTAGCTACTCACATGTGGCTGAAACATTAGAAGTCAAGGTCTGAATCATACAAAGACCAAGAGTTAATGTAATATATATTCCTACCAGTGTGTGGCTTACATTATGGTCTGGGTAATCTGCCATCACACAATGTGTCACTTTCTATAAAATAAAACTTGGGAATTATTGAAACCATTGTCATTTTATATGACAAAAATATCAATGTTAAATGTGCCTTTAAAACATTTATCAGTCACGTGTGTCAAGAAGCAAGAGATGAGGAATATTTCATGTGAGTAAAATGCAGATAAGTTAACTTGACAAGAACATGTATTCACTTAAGAACGGGATATGTCCCTCTTGGCATGGACATCATACTGTGCAGAGTCTCCAAGAATTTAATTAGAGATGTAATGCAGTAATTAACTGCTGTGTATTGAAACTTTCTGTATTATTTTTTTTAATAGTGGATGCTGGAAAAAAAAAAACAAACAACGGCACAGGAAAACAAAAGCTACTGTAAATCCACAGGCATCAAAAGGTGTATGGTGGGCTTTGTCATCAGTTTGTTCCATAATTGACCACACTTTGGACCTGACTACTTCTGACACCTTCTCTGAGTTACACGGATGACACAATAAAGTCTGATTTATTTCTGAGAGCTCTCCGGAAATAATTCTAATTCTTTAAAGAAAATCTCATTGCTGCTTTCCAAGTCAAAGGGGTAAATTCCCTCAGTCTCTAAATAGGCATCTTCCACATCTCAACCGCTAAGTATTGCAGGAGTTATGCAGAAAATAAAAATAATTCCAAACCTAGATCCAAACACAAAAATCAAACACATGGATGCACTAAACCAATTCCTTTTATAAATGTACATGTCTCTCAGGGCTTTGTTTCGCTTTCACTAACATCAGTATAGAGCCTTGTGGAGATTTTGAAAATAATCTAGTCCAAGTCAGGAAGTAGTGGTGAGCTGTACCTTAGATCCATTTTCGCATGCTGAAAGCAGGGCCAAGTACAAGAGAAAAGGTGAAACCACACATTACAAATGCTGCTTCAGGCGTGTTTATTAGTAGAAGCAGGGGAGAGGGCAGGGCAGACTTAACAACGCCTGCTACTCATCTCCACTTATGGGAATCTGTAATTCAGCACAGACTCTTGGAGATCTTTAGGTTCACCTTTGATTCCCCTGAAAAATCAGCACTGATCTTAGTCCTTTCCTCAGAACTCTTCAAAATTTCATGTTTATAAAAACAGTATTGGGACTCAATGGCTCCAAAGTAACAACTTGCACATGCATTATTCCAGCTTGATCTTTCTTTGGGTGCGTGATCTTAACCACTTCTGTTACCATTTCTTTACCCATAAAATAGGAATAATAGTAACTTAACTCTTTGATAAAGTATTTTGAAATCGATGAGTAAAAAGCACTATGAAACAGCTGAGTTTCATAATTAGGTGTTATTATAGTCTAAGCAACATTTGCAAAAAATAAAGAGAATATAAAAGCATCCAGGATCTGATTTATCGTTACTTAGTTCCTGGGGGTAGTCTTTCAGCCTATCTTTGACTTCTTCACTCAGCTGTACGAAGCATAAACTCAACATTACAGAGAATGAATGTTAATATGTTCTGGATAAATGCATCTATGAAGCATATGCAGACACAATGGTGAGACACACTTACCACAGCGTAATGAGTTGCCGCATACCAGCTGAGCCATAATTTTATGTGTAGATGGTCTTAAACTGTTGCAACTGCCTCTGAAAATCTTTAAACTGTTATAACTCAATCTCTTTGGAAAAGTAGCTCCTGCCTGAGTTTTCAAAGACAGAATCTTCATTGTCTGTGGAATCTTAATCTGTACTTCATCTGCTGGGATGGGTGTGCTTCAGCTCCTTGTACTTGGAAACAACAGACTTTTGTTGGTTGGTGGAGCAAAGGCAGAGTTAAAAACAAATATCTTACCCAGTTTCCCCAGGATGCCTCCCATGACTTCTCACATTTGCTTAAGACTGATTTCCTGACATCGGAAATGTAAGCAGCCATCAGCAGGGGAAAGACATTCACTGCCACTGCATATAAGATTTGAGGCTTGCTACAAGGGACCCCTCTGTGTTCCCCCAAACAGTTGGAGCCCCAATGGAAGGACAAAAGCATACAGAGATAGGCTCTCTGAGGGAAGCTGGAGAAGACATTTGCAGCCAGAGTACCAGCGTCATAAGCTACACTTTGACTGGCAACTATGGGCCAGGGTCTATGGTTGGCACAACATGGCTTGCAGCCCCACAACCCAATGTTCCTTCCTCCTCCTACACAGGACAGACTCACCCATGATGTCTCATGGGATGTCTCTGCTTGCTACTACTCAAAAATGAGGTAAGTATTGGCTGTGATGGTGGCCACTGCACACCAACAACCATTACAAACCGTGGGCTGTTAGTGTTTCTCTTCCTTGCCTTAGCCACTGCAGCTACATCAGCATTATCTAATGAAACAGGCCTTAAAACAAAATGGCACAATGCTGCTCATCTTGCCCATACTGAACACCCACACTGACCACTGGGAATCGTGCCTGGCCTTTGGTGATTCCTACACCCTCTCTGGGCCCTCTTGGTGTAAAGGTTACTTGGCCTTTGCCAAAACCATGCTACCGTGCCTTGTTCCAACAAGGTGAAAGCACAGACAACAGCTTTCAGGGGCCCAGGTTCTTGTCTCAGATCACAGCTGGGGTCACTCTTACGACTCTTTCTGAATTCGCATTGCTCAATCCATCAGTGCCTCAGCCCCCCTCTCCATCTTCCCCTCAAAGGGTATTGAATTGCCTTTGCTGTGCCCAGCAAAGGTCCCTGCAGCCTGGGAAGGGGCAGGGAGTACAGAAGCTCCTGAAGCTTCTTCTCCCTACACCACTATCTGGCTACTCCTCATCAGACAGCATCCCTACGAGAGCTAAATTTCACCTAAACCTACACTCTGGGACTTCCCTACCTGCTCCCTTGTCTGGTAGATGACCATGAGGATATACGATTAGAGATTAGGACTCCAAGTAGCTCAAGTCACAACTCCAGCCCTGTCCCACATCTCTGTTGTAAACCACCTAATGAGCCAGCAAAATCCATCCTCCCCCCACTATCCAATGCCTTCCTGCCTTTCTCATAATCCAGCTGGTTTCCACTTCATGAAAAAATTCAAACAAACCCCCCTCCTGTAATATACAAAATGGGAGGTACAAGAAGCTAATGTGTTTCTGATTTCCTTCTCTAGGGATCAGGACCAGGGCCATTCCCTCATCTTTATATCAAAAGCTAATCCTCCCACCTCTTCCTTGTAGACATGCAAGTTCTCCAGCCTCTTCTTCATTACATAAGGCACACACATAATCGTTTTCCTCCCACAAAGCATCTCAAGAAACACAATTCTCCTCCTCCCCCTCAATCACACCAAGTCTAATCCCAGCACTTCTGACATTACCTGTGGAATAGCCATCAGTACAGTGAGAACAAACAGAATGAAGCACAAACTCTGCACATGGCTTAAACCACATCGTCATGACTGATCATTTATTTCAGTTTTCTACAGTCTTCATGTTCTGCTTTATACCTGCAACTGAAAATTGTTTCCTATTCACATTCAGTCTTTTCTTGCCTATTTTTTTTCTTCTTTTCTTGAGAGAAGAGAAGGAGACAGGGTGTTCTTTTATCAGTGAATAGAAGATTTTGTTTTGGCTTGTTGGTGGCATTTTATGGCCATATTTTACAGACAAGTTCATGTTAAGTTCAGAGGAAAAGAATTTTCAAAGAAAATCTAGTACAAAGCATTGTGAGGAATGATACGGAAAGTTCACAAAATTATGATAAACAATGAAAAAATAAATAATTAAGTGTTGTGAAACACTGCATCAGTATTTATCGCACTGTTAACTTTTCTTAGGGAAAATGCTTTATTGTCTGCAGTTTCAGAAAGAGATCTTAACCTAGGCTACGGAAGCAGAATCCAGCATATATAATAGTTTTGAAATGTAATTTTTTATATATATAGAAAAAAAGAAAATGGCAAATATGTCTGTATGAGATAAGGCTTTCAGAACAAAATATAATACATGGAAATCCTTTCTTGAAGTGCTCTGTGGTCTTAAGGAGGTAGGAAACTTGAAACAGTAGTTACAGTAAACACAAGTCCAAACAAGGTGTGAAAAACTGGGGCATAGGCAGAAACAAAAACTCAAAAGAAGTGAGAGAAGTTATGTCTTACACAAACATGGCTGCTCTATTTACAGCTTTTTAAAAATCCATTTAAGAACTCAGTTGCAAATCAAAAGAGAAGGTCTATGCCCAACATTTAGGAAAGGTAGCAAGAAAATGAAGAGTAAGTAGAAAGCTGGGCACTCAGAGTTTCTAGTTCTAATTCCAGTCTGCTTGCATCAAATTGTCTAGGCTGTACCATCTCTTAGACCAGTTTCTTTCAAGGCTAATGGGGTGATAGCATTTTCCTCTTCAGCATGCTATCAAGATGAATTAACTAAATTATATTAACTAAGGCTACCTTACTGTCCTCCTCCAAATCTTCCGTCAATGCTCCTTCCTTGCCTTGATGTCTACAAAGGATATATTGACTGCTGGGCAGCTGGTATATCAAGATATCTACCTATAATAAGTATGTCTACATTAGCAAGCAATTTGGTACAACAGAGGCAGAGCACTAGATCATAGCAATTGATACTGGGGTACCTACATCTGTATTATCTGGGGCCCAGGTTTATTATCCGTTAGATTCAGCCTTGTCCTCTGTACTTAATATTGCATGTAGTTCACATTTATTTCAAGGGACCAACCACTGGTTTAGATCCATGCATTTCCATCAGTGCTTACAGCATCTGTGGTGTGTTTCTGGAAAGAGCTTCTGTTTTATTTTCCTCCAGAGGAATCTAGCTCAACACAAACCAAAACCATTCTTCAAACAAAGCTGACACATGCTAAGTAAAAAGACCAGGGAGATTTTCTTCAAAACCACACTAGTGTTCTAAACCAAAATGTTAAGACCAGTGCAATCAGTGCTGACTACTATAACTTTTCTTTATGCATTCCTTCTATCTCCTTATCCAGAAGGTATTATTATTTTTTTTATTTTTCCTTTTTTCATCTTCAAGATACGTTAAACTTTTATACTATTTAAGGGTTTGGTACTGAAGTCACTCTATTAAGACTGTTCCTAGACTCACAAACAGCTTCAATGGCACAAATTAAGTGCAAAGGCAGAAAAAAACCCATCTATTGCTAGATTTTTTTAAACCAGTTTGCCCACTGTCTGGAGTGGTCCAAGACAGTTGACTTTCAGAGAGTTGCAGCCAGGTCTCACTTTGTGATATGGTTCCTATCACAGTAACTTTATTCATACAGTGACACTATTTTGAAGAATTACTTGGATTAGCATTTGTACTATAAAATTAATTTTCTCAAAAATAATATATTTAAATATCAGGGTTTTTTTTCTAGTATAATTTAACTTCTAACTTAATATTCCATCTGAAAGGACATATTACCTTCCAATACAATTACGTTTTTGCAGGGCTTAACCTATCTATCTGTTGAAGGATCAGATAACATGTAACTGTTCAGAGAGCACTTAGCTATGTTCTCTTTTGTATATGAAACATTTACTTGGAGAGTGACTGTATAAAAGGCATTTGATAAGGACAATGTTTAGAGTGTTTAGTAAGTACAGAAAAAGGACAACATCTTGATACAGACCAAATTATATTTTATGTAGTAAGACTTCTATTTTCCTGTTACTGTGTGTTTAACTGCAAGAGGTGAAGACTTCTATTCTTGTGGAGAAATCAGTCAGGAATCAACAATAATGAGGGATTTATTCAGAAAGTTTACTTCAAGCACCAGGAAGCTGATCTTTGGTTCCTCGTAACTAGTAAAGAGATAAAAGCTTATTCAAGGAATAATTCAGAGCACTTAAGCTAAATGCTGTCTCTGAACCAGCTTCTACACACATACTTCACCACTGAGATAGGAACAGATAAAAGCTAGCCTTAAGTTAGGCTCTCTGAATAACTCCTGTCTGTGAACACCATTCCCATATACTTTAGATCCTGAATAAGAGGGTTTAAAATACATTGGTTTATTTTGAACTGGGAGTGCTTCAATTTCATCAGCCAAATCCCATTGAAATAGTTCAAAATATGAACATTTTATTTGGACTTGCCATTAAAAACACTTCAGTAACTCTTTAAAGTAGAAGTATTTCACCTTTGAGAGGTATCAATTTGGATCCACTCACAGAATAATAGGATTTATAGATATTCTTGTGGACTCCTGCTACTGATATTTAGTTAAAGTCCTCATATATACCTTTTCAACTTAAAGTAAATCAGAATTGACCTGAAGTTACTACAACTAGATTTCAGTGCTAATTTACTGTTATTACTCTGTAGTTTGTTCCAGTGAATAGGCATCCACACAAGTTTACAGTTAAAAAATGTTCTAATGCCTTAAACAAATACTGTTCTAATAACTTATACCTTAAAGGTAGATATAAACAACAGCAACATCTTAGAGATACTCATGGTGTGAGCACTGTGCAAAAATTTAATATGCAGCTGGATACTACATAGTGCAAATGGGACAAGGAACATCCAGGAGACATTCAGCCATGACTGTATGGCATTGTGTACAAACTGATGAGGCCATGTACCAAAACACATTCACTCATCACCAAATCCTAGCTACTGTGGCCATTAAGAGCATCAAGAATTCACAACATACCTCTCTCCAAAATTAGTTAGACCAAATCTATCTACAGCATACTAATTGATGAAGAGATGCTTCAGGTCCAGAGCTGTCGCTGCATGATTCTGCGCTCCCTAATACAAGTCATACAAAACCCACTGCAGATGATCTGAAGTCCTACTTGTGCTAAGCCTGTGCCTGCCTTCATTTGTACCAAGCCAAAAGATGAGTGGCCCTGTGCTAACAGGGGTCTCTCAGCCAACACAGTGATAAACAGACAGAAATACAATGCCTTAGTCTTGGAAATGTTATTTTTTTAGTTTGTTTCAAGCTTTGTGTCAATTTCTTTTTGTAAATAAGAATGAATTATTGCATTTAAAGTGGATATTAAATTAACCATTATTAATCTCCCAGGGACCCAAGAAGTCTTAAAAAGCATAGGAATTAAAAAAGTCTTTTACTTTCATGCTTCTAATCATTATTTTTCTTCCTGCTTCTCAAATCAAACCAGTTTCGCTCATCATTTCTTGGGTTCTCAGAATGAAATATTTGCAGAGACCAAAATCCTTGTGTGACCCAGAAACATCACCACTTTCCAAAAATATAATACCATGCTAACCTATTAATTCAAACCTGATGCATTACATCCTTTTCACTAAATCACACCAAAATGTTCCATTGTGGCAATCTCATTGATCTTGTTGCCAAACTTTCCTTTATTAGAGACATTCACAAGTAATTAAGCATTAAATAATCATCTCACTATTGCTTGTTTGTTTGTTTTAATCAACTTGTTTGCACTGCTTAAAATGGTTACTGATTCTTCAGGGCATGTTTTTTCAACCTATATTTACCTTAAGTAATACAGGGTCCAGCTGACTTCTGTGTCTTCTAACAGAGTCTCAGCACGATACTGGTTTGCTAAATGTGAGTAAAAATTGAAAAATCTGGCCTTAGGTGTCCAGCTATGTACTTCTCCCACAATGTATCAAACTTTCCCCACTTTGAATTAATGTCGGAGCTGAGTTTTTAATGCATGGCCTTGCCTTGATTTATGACTACGTTTAAGGAATGTGAGGTCACTCAAGATAGCAAACCAGCTGGCCTCCATGCAACAGCAAAACAAAAACTTTAGGCAAAATATCTCACTGTAGTTGCTTCAAAGAATGTATAAAATTATCTTTTAGATTTTATTTAAAACCTCATAAAGATGTATTGTAAGTTTTTAAAATGCAGACCTATTTTAAGTGGCAGCCAGAGATGCACCAGAGGAAATGGTTTTTTATCCAGTTCTGCCCTCACACAGCAGTACTTCAAAGTTGTGGCTACTTTATTCATACCAGTCTGAAAATGATCACCTAAGGGAAAAAGACTCCCTTTAGATTAAAAATGAATAAAACTTTGTCAATTATGTGATGTAACATGCCATTTGGAATGAAGGACAAAAAGTCCTTCCATACAGATAATACAATATACCAAGTTTTTCATGATGCTGACTGCAAGGCTTTAGTTAGGTGAATGTTGTACAGACACTGAAGAGATGTGCACATAGTGCACAAACTCTAGCACCTCATTTTACTGGCAGTTTGAGAAAAAATACAGGTTAATCTAAAAAGACCATAGGGCAGACTAGAGGAAGTCATTATTTATGGTCTCCTTCTGCACTCACTGAAGAAAAAGAAACACGGTGTGAAAGGAACATCAGCTTTACACCTTCTTCAATTTACAGATATCTGAAGTATTCCAGTGAAGTGCAAAAACCTGACAGTAAATTTCCCTTAATTTTTGCAATACCATCCTAAGACACCCGTCAGAGACTGGCAGTTTCCTGATAAATCAGCCATACTTGGTCAGCCACTCTGGAGCTATACATTGCATCACTGGGAGATGGTAGAAGAGGTCTAGACAAGCATGTTTCTCCAGGGACGAAGCACTACAAAGATATGTACATATTTAAGCAGACCTAGGGCTGTCATATATTGTGATTTTATCATGAGATTTGTAACAGGCATTTCTCCTAAAGCTCTGTTTTTCTTATTGGACAATATCAACTCCAATGTAACAAAGAAATGGAGGTACTAGCTCTGATGCTCTGGAAAAAAACCCCACCTTTGAAAGTGTGAACCCTGACAACTCAAAAGCAAGAAAAATATAGGTTGGGTTTTTTTTTTATTTTACAATTTCTAAACAATTTTGTGGCCTGCTTCAAGTGGTAATATTTACAGATAGGTTAAATGTCATTTTGCACTCTGAATTAGCTTCCCTAAAATCTGTTCTCAAAGCCTTGTCACTCACCTGAGTAATCCTACTGGTTTTAAATGGGCCTCCATAAGTGACCAGACTAGTCTACTTCTGCATGCTCCTGAGCGTTACGTAGGAGGTGCTGATACTCCCACATCCCTTTAAAAAGAAGATTAGGCACTAAGATAAGTGAAAACTTCTGTTCAAATTGGCTCAAATCCTTCTCCTATTTAAATTGGTGGCAGAACTCCCACTTACTTCAAAGGTCCAGGACAGGCACACTGTATTAATTAGGACAGTACAAAAAACTCTCATTACAAAACCAAAGCATGTGACACTCACCTGATTTAAACCAAAACCAAAAAACACAGTCTTGGGTTTGCATCTCTGTGGGCACTGGGTATTACAGACTTTGGTGTAGAAGTCCCAGGGAATTTATACTTTGAACCACAAATACATAATAATGAGATACTTTTATGCAGTACTCATTTGTTATAAGCATGAAAGTAGGACCCTTTTATGGCAGGTCTAAATTTTTTTGGAATTCATGTAAATGAATAAAACTTGACCAAAGAGTAGGTCATACTTGCCACAGCTCTACTTACGATGAAGAGGGCTGGGGCTTTTAAATTTTAAAGAAACTTTAGCCTTTGCACAACTCTAATTCAGTGTGCTTTAACAGAAGCTCCTTCAGTGCTAAAAGGAAAGAGTCATCTTAGCATGATGCTATGCTATATTTCAGCTATAAACCTAGTGCTGCATACGGGGCTCCTCTTATAGTAAATTCCCAATGTGGGTCACATATACTTAATTTAATTTACTCTCCCAGCTCATCCCTGCTCCCTCTTAGAAGATGCTTACATCAGGTTGTCCCATATGAAAATAGCCTCTCCGCTACATCAATTAAACTCAAGAACTGCAATTTGCAATGCAGAGCAATGCCTACTCAGTCCTGACAGTACAGGGTTGTTGAGGCCAAACTTCTGTTACCCAGACCAAGCAGTGACACGTTTGCTCCACATCAAATTCAGCCTCTTTTTTTGCAGTGATGGGGAAGCGAGCAGGCTAATGTCAGGCTGAATATTTTTAATATTAATAATGAATAAAATTATATGCTTGGAATGCAACCTTCAGCATAACAGCATTAAAAACTAAATTTTTATTTGGATTATATTCATGGTAATAATAAGTAATGTAGGAGGTTTTTTGTGACATAGGTTAAAAAGTCTGCAACCTCTAATTTGACAGTAACTCTATTATCAGTCTCTGGAAAATTAGACAAGATAGAATATTAAGACATCCAAAAACTGACACAAACAGAAAACTAGGTCTCTCACTTGCTCCTCTTTCTTTAAACAAGGAAGATGATTATATGCTGTTTGACATTCCATTTTCAGGGCAACTAAAGAGATGCCGGGAGTCACACTTCATTTATTCTTCCAAATGCCACCACTGAAAAAAAAAAGTGTTGGTATTTGAAGGCACCATACTCCCACAAACAACGGCCAGAATTAACCTTGTCTTCCTAATGCTTTCATTTGTGAAGTCCCTCAGTTTAGTTTCTCAAGATTAAATTAAATATACCCTCATAGCTGAGCGTAAGCACTTAAAGCATACACACCACATGGTGGGCCAAAACGCCCCAGGGTATAGCCTCGCTGAACTCATTGTATTAGACAAGTCAAGGGGAAATATGTTCTTGTAGAGATTGCCAGCCTCCAGATATTTGATTTTGCTTAAGGTTAGCATCTGAACTTCTTTACATAAGTGTTCAGGCTGAACCTCAAGAAATTTTGAGGTTCACAACCAACTCTGAGCACAAGAAATTACTGTAACAACTCTTTCATGATTCCCAGTAAGATGTTTTGCTTTTCAGTGTGAATAAAACAATGCTGTCATACCAGTGAACAAAGGCATAATGTTGTACACATTTCCTCAAACAAACAACCAAACAACCAACCCCCCTTGTTTTCTGTTGGAATTTTATCAATCCAAAATAAGAAAGAAGAAAATTCAATTTTTAAATTCTGCTCAAAGCTGACACACACACACACAAAAAAATTAGAGTCATTAGTGAGTTTTTAGTCTGTTCTTACTCAGGCAAAAGTCCCACTGAAATGAAGCCAACATTACTTCAAAATCTGAATACTGTTTCATTCAGCTTTTCAGCACCAAGATGAAACTTTAGTTACAACCATCTGTCATGGGTATAATCTCATAGCACTGATATCCATTTCTTTTAAATATAACCTTTCTTCCTAAACTCTTTATCTACCTCTGGGGTATAGACAATGCTCAAAAATACAAATGAAAAATCAGTATTTCTGCTATTATTGTACATGAACAATAATAGTACATTGCACTGTAATAAAAAACACATCCCAGATAGCTTAGTTAGGCTGAAACACACACTACAATACAATATCTTGAAGACAAAGATTAAGACTTGTTTTGGCACATCTTTAAAGAGTGTATGAACCAAAGGGATGGTAAAGAAGAGACAACGCTGTATTTCAGGATCTCAGCACATTCTGAGGTTTCTCAAATGGCAGTTTCCTCCACTACCATTAAAAATCTACTTTAAGTGCATTATTGACTATTAATAAGATGAAGTCTACAATATGCTTTCAATGGGAAAATTACAGAGGACATGGGAAAATATTAGTATAATTGTATCCAATAATAAAACATAACCATCCCTGAGAGCTTGCATTCCTCAGTATCCAAAAATTTCACACTGGCCTTACTAGTGTGTGACAAAAGACTCAAAACTCTGGACAAAATAAGGGAAATGGGGTTGATGACTACTGAAGTGAGGAAACAGCACAGTCTACTGGTTAAGGCATTGAACTAGGTATTATGCCACATGGGGCTACATTTCTAACTTGGCTACTGAGACATTGCTTTTTCTTGAGCCAAGAACGCAGTCAGTCAGGCCAAACTGAAGACTTTGCAATTCAAGGTGTGAGCAGAGACGTTTACTTGCACTCTGAGTTGTTCAACTGGAGTCCACCCTGGTCCCTACTGCCATCTTAACATGATGTGCTATCCACCTGCAGTGCTAGGATACATTAATTTAGTTTATTGATTTCCAAACTAGTCTGACTATGCCTTTCCCTGCAGACACACCCCTCACTGAAAAATAACGGGTCAAGGTCATACCAGAAATTCTAAGTTGTGTCATATTAAGTGCTGTATTACTTGGTAGGCTTTATTTTCACAGAGAAAACCTTAAATAACCTGTATCTCTTTCAATGCACCAAAACCTGAAAATCATCACCAACTGCCCAAAACAAAAAGCAGTATAGTTGCTCAGAGAGAAGAAGACTCATGACTTCTGACATGACTAAGATTTTTTACTCAAGACAGATTTTTTTTCTACCAGGGACATGATCTTTGAAGACCTGGAACAACTGTACTGTTAATTAAACAATTTCCATGTTAAAGGCCTGCTTTTCATCTTCAGTGACAAGACAATACTAGAGTAGTATGTCTTTTCTGGTTGGTTTGGGATTTTGGAGGATTTTTGCAAGGAATGCAATCTATAAACAGCCTAGATATCCCATCTCCTGCTACAAGCAGTAGCAAAAAAACTAATCACGTACACGGTGCTTCAATTTTAAAAGTCTGTATTAGGCATTATACACATCTTGAGGATTCTGGGAACTGTAGTCTCCTAGCTTACTCTTCTCTTAAAATGTAATCAATTTAAGACTAACCATCCATATTGGAAAATATGAGGTAAATATTGCTTCCTGAAACTATCTCCGCAACTGAAGGGAAGAAAACCAAGTAAGCCTATTCCTCTAGTATAAACAGATTATTCCCTTGCTTGAAGTGATGAAGCTGTCTCTCCCTGTTGCACAAATATGTAAAACAATATATCTTATCTATTTGCCAGCATACTGGGTAATGTCTCCAGGGCTGACTATCAGCTGGTTTAATTGTAAGACAGTTTTAAATTAGGCATAGGAAAAAGGAATTTGGTAAGCACTGTGAAGAGGGTGGGAGAAGAAAATAGGTCAGATAGCTTACAAACATGCCAGAAACAGAGACTAATAGTTCTACTTTTTATTCTATAATAAAATTAATGTTGCCCTAGCAGCATGCTCTTTGGTACATCCATCTAATTTATTAAACAAACAAGAAGACAAAGGATTTGCTGAAGATTGTACTCCTGTGTATTTGTGAACTACTTTCTTGTAATTAACAAAACTGATGATAAATATAATTTTGTTTTTACTTTCCCTTTGTTTTCACATGCAAACATGCAATATTATGTATCAAATACGATAAAACCTGTTAAACTGATTATGAAACCTACCACTCTGTGATTTATTTATATGTTTTGTAACAGCAACCTTTTGCTGGTTCCTTTGCATAGTAAAAATAAAAGGCAAAACAGGAGGAGATATGCATAATTTCACCCACTAGAATTTTACATTAAACCCCGCAATGTGCACACAGCCTAGGCTGCATGTTCACACACAGCAAAGCAAACAGTGCAAAAAAAAAAAACATGAAAGGGGAGAAAACACTGGACAACTCTGAACAAAAGCAATCTCAAGTACAAAGACTTGAGATCTTTTTAAGATGTTTGCAAGCAAAGAGGAAAATAAGTGCTTCAAAATGGGGGCAAAGTGAAAAGGGTTCTTTAGAAACAAGGACTCGAAGCCTTCAGACATTAAAGACTCATTTTTTAGACCAACACTATAAACTCCCCTAAATCTCATCTCTCCAAATGCTTGAATTATTTTTTCTGTTGTTGCTGGGAATTTAGTTTACTTGGTCAATCAAATCTTTCCAATTCTCTGCAAGAATTTGAAGCCTTTAGTATAGCTTGTGAAAGCAGCTCTGAAGAACGTGGCCTTTGGAACTATGTTTATAAGAGAAGACAGAGGTAAACAGCCCTGCTGCAGCAGGGAGAGTCCTGCAGAGAGGAAGCTCAACAAAAGAAGTATTATGCTATTAACAGTAAGAAACCAACTCTATGATTTCCTCTTATTTTTAATATTTATATTGGCCAGGTGCCCAAAAACCCCAGTAAGTCCTCCTGCATCTCAAAATCTGAATGGAGCTTACAGACTGAATTAAGAAACTGCAGGTAAAACATTTTTTCTCAAAAAATACTATTTCTGGCATTTGAAAGATTTTCTTTTCCCTGCTTTGCCTCACAGGCCCAGTGGACAAGTGTGTTCAGTTTAAGATTCCAAAATTTATCATATATGCTGCAATGACAGCATAATCACATGATAATGGTAGCCAAGATATCAGTGCTGATTCATATCTGCATGAAACTCTTCAGTTCATAAAATTCTTCTTATCTTTTTGCTAAGTTTGAGGTCTGCTGGAATCTAAAAACTCAAAGTGTAAAACTAACAGCATGTATCTATTCTGGGGTTGAGCTGGAAGAAAAAACTGAGTTCCACAGCTTTCCCCCAAAACAGTAACACATTCAGTTTTATTTATAACTCTCACCTATTCTGGAAATTTTTGTGAACTGGGCTTGACATTCAAATTGGTAAAACTAGGGAAGACTCCTCTCCTATGCCTCCATACAGACACTTTGAGAAGAATAACAGAAACCGGTTATATTAATAGTGTATCATGTCATGATCACATGAATGCCATGAATTACTGAATTCTAAAAAGGAAAGATAAATAGACAAAATCGACTATGAACTGTTTCTGTTAAACAGCAAACGGAAAAAGGAAAAGATAAAGACTGTTTATATGTTGGAGATTATAAAAGGTTTTGAAAACTACAGTATGACTTTGGCATAGGTGACACATGGTTGTGAACACTTTCAAGGAGGTCCCACCAGATCTTGGAGCTAACAATCCTCTTTCAAATCTGTCTACTTCTTCCTTTTAATCTTCCTTTTTTGTTGTTTTTGCTTGAGAGAAAACAACAAGGAATGATGCTGTGGGAGAAACGCCAACACTCAGCTCCTGCTGAGAAGAGTGAAAAAAGTGTTGAAGCTGGAGCTGCTGAATCCTGCTCATTTTGTGCAAAGGAATTAAACAGCGTCTCCCTTCACTGAATAAACAGGGCAAGATTGGTTTCTCTCAGTGAGATAGTGTCTTTCATTGATGGTGTAATGTAATACTCAAAATGACATAGGTTTGAGGTAGAAAAAGATGTGTCAATTCAACTCCATTGCTGTCATGAGCAGCATCCAAGGGAGATATGAACTGTTCTGTGCTAGGTGGTGAGCCCCTCCACACTTGCCTTGGAGGTAAAGCAGCGCCTTCATGAAGGAGCATCTCCACTGTTCAGATCATGAGTCACAGACAAGCTTTTGGTGGCAGAAGGAACAATTGATTTTGCACACAAAAAAACAAAAAACCCTTAAGGAATTACCCAAATAAATCTGTTTTGTCTCATTTTTTAACAAAGATTTGGGATACTGTGTAAAATGGGGTTTTCAGAATTTGGCTTTTAACTTTTTGCACCTGCTTCAGTTTTTTTTTATACAGTGTTTATAACTGAGAGGATGACACAGGAGACATCTGAAAGAAACATTTGTTGTTCTTCTGTCTCTGTCACAGAGTGTGGCTGAGAGTTCAGAAAGCTGGTATTCCCACCACATGGCAGAACTGCCAAGAAGAACAAGCACAAAATTCAATATTTAGTTGTAAACACTATTTTCCTAAAAAGAACCACTTCACAAATCACAACAAAAGTTAGCAATACCAACATTGATCATTCACAAACCTCTAAGGTCCTCATATTGCTTTTGCACAGGAAGCCAAATACCATGATTCATATTAAAGAACTAAAACCTAAGCGCACAGAGGAGCCAACTCTTTCCTCTTAATTTGATGCTTTATCCACAGTCCCACACTTCCTTTATCTCCAAATAAAGACTCAGAGTTTATGTAATTTTGAGGTTTGAAGCTTTTGAAACATTACTGCAGAGAACTCACCTTGTTTGGAAGTCAACAGTGTCTGCATTTATACTCAGAGAATATTAACATTATGCTGTTTACAAGAATTGATCGCCTCCCTCTGAAGCTGCTGTCATTTCCAAAAATTAAGAGCAGAAAAAGTGATAGTAATACCTTGTCAGAAACACACACAGACACACAAAACTGAGAACTAACATTTGGTTTTACAAACTCAGGCCAAGACAATGGAGTACTTCCAAAGCCATGAGCAGGGTCCTGATTTCTGAGGCACCTCCACAGGCCAATGTCCAGGCTCAAGTAATGCCAAACTCCTCCTCCCCCTCTGTGGGCAGAGTGACAATTTGCATGGCTAAGCAAAAGTATTCAACTGCTGCTGGGTTTCATATCCAACTTTGCTCTTCATCCCCAGCTTCAATGCAAGGCCACAGTAGAAAAGCAAGCAGGTCAGACAGAACCATCCCACAGGCCACCAGCTGACCACCCTGAGTTATTCCAACTTTAGGATATATTTTTATCTTACTTTTTGATGGAGGAAGTTGCTTCCTTCTCTCACTCCTTTCCTTTTCTCTCTCTCCAGTTGTTCACTTAACTTTCTGGAGGCAAAAATAAAAGGGAGCCAGCATAGTTGGTACTCTCAGGAAGGATGGGAGGGTGATGAACCAACCATGCAGGCTGCATCCCCCCTCTGCCAGTCAGCCCACCAGCAATATAAAACATAGGTAAGGGAGCTGAAGCTTGAGGCTTGCTCCTCCATCTCAATTACAAATGAAGCCTGGAGCTTCCAGGCTGCCATGTCAAGCAGTACCACTCCTCTGTGATACACAGAGACACATGAGAAAATGTTTTCTCTCTTTGCCCTTTTTCCAATTGAAGCCCTCCCTACCTATGTACTGCACACACTGAAAGATGTGCATTCCCATGAGCGATGGGAAGATGTCTCTATGAGAGAATCTCCCTCATAATAGATGCTGCATGATATGAAGAAAAGAGCAGAAATAAGAAAAAGAAACTAGATACAATCCCTTTTCTCATATATGTGAGAGTTACTTCTCTGCACTAGCCAATATACAGGCTCCAGAACTGGAGTTTTCTTTACAGACCACCTTTCCAAAAAGAAAGAGACTTAATTTGAAGCTCAGTTCAGTCAGGAATGAAAAACAGGACTGTTTCAGCTGCAAAGTCTCCCAAGCTGTATGTAGTTCTTTGAGTTTACAGTTCGTCCTTGTATTGTTTACCTTGTAACTGGACAAACATTTTCTCTCCCTTAACCTTTTCGGGCCTCTGCTTCACTAGCCCACTTGCTCATACTCACGTGCCTGCTTTAATAAGCCTTCCTTTTATCCTTCCCTTCATATCAAGCTGTTTTAATATTTTTGGTTTATTCATTTTTTAATTTCCATCCAATTAAACAAAGAAAAATCCAATGACAGAATTATTCTCAGCACTGGTAAGATCAAAAGAAAGTTCCTCAATGTTTTCAAAATGAGCATCTGCTATATTAAAAAAAAAAAAGTAATTATGAGACTCTTACCTTAAGTTTTGACCAAATTACACAGGAGAAATCTTAACTTCAGTTATTGGCAATATGCAAATTTCAATATGATATTTTAGTCGATGGTGAAGCATGTGGCAGAAAACCTGGCTGATAGCAAAAAGCCAGCTTGCTGGTAAGGCTTCTGTGCCTGCTACTACAGAGATGTAGACAAAAGAGGTATCCTAGGTTCCGCAATACCTAAATGAACAGACCTAATTTACCTAAGTCTTTAAGAGCCCCACAGTACAAAGCAGAGGTCTTAGGGCACAGAGAGGAGGAAGTCTTTACACATAAAGCACAATTTTTGCACCTTTGTATTCCACAGAGGGACAGTATCACTTTCAAAGGTAGAATGCTTTTGACTAATACTGAAAAATGTCACAATTATGCTTTTGTTTATCATTAATAAAACTACCTAAGTGATCCTTGCTTTTGCTTGGGTCTTCATTGGAGCCTTCCATCCCAGTGCACTGCCATTCTCCATTTTACACTTGTTGCATAAACAGCAAGTACCAAACGAAGTAGAAAGAGCCTGCCCACAGGGGAACCCTCTGCACCCAGCTCGCAGCCTCACAGAAGCTTTCAGGCAGTTATTATACACCCTGGGGATAACAGAGATTTTGAAAAAGAGACGACTGCCCCCTTCCAGCGCAGTTGCTAATGTTGGAGGGGACATTCACTTCTATTTATCTGGGGGGAGCATATGTCAGGAAGAAAAACAGAAACAAATTCCTATTTTTTTAAGCGCTATGAAACTGTATGAGGAAGCTGCAGGTTGCACAGCTTCTAACTGTTGCTGCATCAGTTTTGCTCTTACTGCAGAACACCATGGGGTAAAACCTTATTCTTCTTCTGAAAAAAGAAAAAAAAACCAAACCCTCTCTGTATTGATATCAGAAAAGGGTGGGGGAAGAAAAATGACAGCCACTGGCCTGCCCTTTAACCTTTTTAACAGAGCTAGTGGCCACAATGAAGCTTAATCAATGCAATGGAAGTGACATTTCGCAGTCAAATCAAATTAAATGGAAATGAAAGGAAAATCTGAGGTCCAACCTAAAGGCTGTTCCCTTTTGCACCGAGGTCATTGCCATGGCAACTAAATGCTACAAATGTGTAGAGTAAATCCTTAACAAATCTGCAGAAAGCATGTCCAATTGAATATGATAGTTCCTGTCACTATACTTTGTACCTTTCAAAAGGGAAAGGGAGAAAATAAAACAAAGCGCATCTTACAGTCTATGTAACAGAAAAGAAGTTCTGCCAGAAACTACACAGCACAGTGGTGTACTTAATCTTTCTCTTCTGCTTGGACATGAAGAAACTGAAGAGCTTTACTGTAAGACAGCAAGAGGGTAGCTATGGACAGAGACCATATTAAGTGGATTAGGGCATAGTGTGCTACATTTTTCAGTCTTGCTTCAGCTGAAGGGCTGGTGACTGTAAAAACTTCCTTGTATCACTGCAAATACATTTAACCGTGTCTGAGAGCAATTTCTAGCGCAGACTGCCCATGGCTCTGATCATCCCACCCAGCTTTAGCATGGACCTCCCTCATGCTTCTGCCTTTTCCTGGGTTGGAAAGGTTGCTTTAATAGAGGACTTGGTATGGTGAAGGGCTGGTGAAACCTGCCCAAACCATGAGGGATGCTCCTAACTTTTTGTGTGCAGCCCTTTCCCTGTACAACTCCAAGGCTCCCATTGCAATGGCACTGAAGCAGGGTGGGAGCCCCAGCAAAAAGCTCCCAGTCAGCTGCCCCAAGCCTATCCATGGCAGTCCCTAGGCAGAGGGGCTGCTGAGAAAGAGGACAACATTGACACACTTCACTCCCTATGCCTGTGCACTCCAACATCACAGGCAGCCCTCACCCCTATTCCCTCTGTGTCAGTGCCTACCAACACATTGGCAAATGCCCCACTTCTGTGTGCCCCTGTGTAGATAATCAATTCCTACTGCCATTCATGGGGTATATTCCATTCCTCAGCCTAACAGCTTCTGACAATGAAGGGCAATTTAAGAACCACATCAAAATACAACAGCCCCATGCTCACACTCACTCTGCCAAGTGCCTATTTCATTTCAGCATTTCCACCTGTGTAAGCAAAGAAATGGGGGGGAGGTGCCAAGCAGGATATGGGTTTTTTCTTGTGAGATGTGGAAGACTTTGCATATTGAGCTGTGACCTTCCCCAAACTTGTCACTTATCTGAGCTGCATAAGGTGGCAACCATTATCCTCTCCTTGAACACAGTGAAGTTTTGATTCAGCTGTAGTGATGCAGTCACTGTGCATTACAGAAGATCTCAAGAGATTATATGCCCTGGGCCAGCACAGACAGGGAGTATTGCAAATCTGATATGAGGTGACATTTTCTACTCAAATACATACAGCTGCAGGACATCACACACCTTCCTGCATGAATAGCAATACACACTAATGAACTAATTTCTGGGGGGAAATTGTTACTTCCCAAGTGGGTGGGGGAGGAGACGACTCTGACACTTCAACCAGAAGGGATTTTGGTTTTCTTGTGATCTTTTCCTATATTTTCACCTTTTCCAAACAGCACTATTTCACACAGCTATACACAGCATCTTCAGACAAGGCCATCTAATTGGGAGCTCTCTGATGCATCCTACAACACGCATATGAAATCACAGAGCAGCACACCAGCCTACACGCTCCTCTGCAAAGAGAAAACTCAAGAGTATGCATATGCCCCATTGCATCCATAGGATAACCTCCAGTATACATAAGGAAATAAATTTACTCTGAATTTATTTGGAAAAACATTATTTTCAATAAATACTGCTGGACATTCCAACTTATGATCGCCATGCCCTCCTTTTTATCACACACAATGGTGATATATACAGATCATTTCACATTTACCCTTTAAATGCCGCAGTATGCTTTTGCTCATTCACTCACGCTCCCACTAGTTAAAAATGTGCTAAAAAAATTCAGCTGGCAGTCCAGGCAAGATGCTTGTGCTGGAAGTGTTGAAGGGACAGTTCATTGTAAAATATACATAAGCTCTGATTCAGAAACACAAAAGGCTGAGGAAAATTGTCTTTAAATTACCACTACTGTGGTCTTTCTTGAGCTTCTATGGGGAAAAAAAAAATGAAAAAAATATTTCAGAGGACCAGGTAGGTCAGGGAAGTAGTAAATTAATTTACGGAGAGGGAAGATACCAGTACAAAGCTGCAGGCACAAGCACTGGATGGTAAGACAAGTGTTTTACCCATGCAAGTGGTTTCTTGAACTTGTCAATCGAAACCTCATGTGCCTCTGTTAATATCAACCCTCAATTTCAGAGGATTTATAATCTAGAAATCTACTCACTCTCATAGCAAGGATCTGTGAAATACAGCTGGGGTGGCAGCCAGGTGAACAACATCACTCACATCCCATCAGAATATTTTATCACAGTATAGTACAATATTCAGCCCTTAGGTCTTTAATCTTTGCTTTGGGATAAAAGAAATAGAGTGGGCTTGACACAGTATGGAACACTACAGAACAGACCCAGGAACAAAAAGAGCAAGGAAATGTGAAAGCCACTAACTACATAAAGAGATGAAACACTGGCAAGACAGACCAGTATTTCTAACATATGAATACTGTTTTACTCACTTGTCCTTACTAAAGAGAAAAGCAAAGTCCTGTAGGAAGCTAGTGACTGTCCTAAGCGCTTTAGAATCATAAGTAAGAAAACCACTCAACAAAATCTCACCTTTGCTATAAATTGTAGCATTATAAAAAGTAAAACTTTATAAAAGTTTCCTGAATTTTTACATAAATAACTGCAGCATCTTAATTATTACGCCTTAGTCTTGACCTCATAAATTAAAGGAGTTTCAAAAAAGCACAATCTGCAACATGATGGGCAATGACAAGCAAATAAGGATTCTAAAACATTTTTTATGTATTTTTGCAATACTGTTTGATACATATCTTTTAATGTTATTTCTATTATTTTTGAGATCTAGCAACTGCTTTTAATAAGCAACTGTTATTGCAAACATATAATTATACTAGGCCGCAATCCAACAAAGCACTTAAGAGCACAGATTAAAGACACTGAAAACAATGGGATTATTTATGTGCTTAAGGTTAAGCATCTGCTGAAGGACTCAGATGGATCAAAGCCGCATTTCTATTACATATACAGAAAAAAATATTATATATGTTAATTAAACATAAAATATATGTAAATTAACTAGCACATGAAAAATAGCACTTGCATAAATGCTTATACCTCTAAACAATAATAGAATATTTCAGTTAGCCAATATAAAGAACTCCTAATATTAGCAATTTCATCAAAAGCTAAAAAATTCCTGGAACTGAACAACTGCAAAATAACTTGCCATAAGAGACTTCCCTTCCTAAAACATTTCCTGGCTAAGCAGTTCATGTTCTGAGGCAAAATGGAGAAACTAAAGAGAAAGAAAGCACATCTCAGTTACCTTCAGTCTTCAATAATTCATCTAAAAGCTTGGTTTGTTAACTTTCGTTTTCATGAAACTCAATTTAGTTTTATGAATAAGATCTACAAGTTAGTTGCAGGTAATGCCTAGTAAGCCTATTTTATCAAAATTTCTTCCTTGGTTTTTCACTGGCCAATTCCTTGTTCTCGAATTAAAGATGAAATGGACCACAGTGCTTAACTTCCATTCTTCCTAGAATTCATTATTGTGTTTAACCACATGCCATTCCTTATTCTTCCCTTCATTATTAAAAAAAAAAAATCTACTAAAAAGAATTTGCAAATATTTACACTGTAAATTGCTGGTTTACCTGAACTGAACATTTTCACCAGTTTTTACAATATTTCATTTTGAAAAACCTAGAAAGGACCTCTTGATAAGACTGAAAATTTTCTATTTTAACCATTAGCCCTAAAAAGCTCTAGCTGATATATCAAGGCAAATTATCAACTGAAAATTTCTTTTACCTGGTGCTTCTTTTTTATTTTATGGTACCCTTCATTTGATTTCAATACATTGTTGTAAAACATCAAAACAAAAAGAAAAAAGCTTTCTAAAAATACTTCTCCCCTGAAAATTCCACATTTCTTTAACTTGCAAATTACAAGTGCAACAGTTACAAAAAATGTGAATCGATCAGAAAACTGCTAAAATTTGTTTTCATATTCATTTTCTCTAGTCTTATTGTTTGTTGGTTTGTTTTTTTTCCTTGCCTTGAGTCTACACAGACTGTTTATTCTGAGAGAATATTATTATTACCTTAATCTTCTACAATAGCAGGTATATTTACTTCAATATTTTTATATGAAATAGTGTATGGTTTAGCACTGAAATACAGGCAGGTGAAAAATTACTAATTGTCTTATGTATTTAAAAATGTACTTAGAGAATTATAACCAAGAATTACATTCAATTCAAGGTTTTAAATGAAAGAAAACCCTGTAAAATGGTCTGGTGACCCCTTCTTTTAATCAAATTTATGCCAGCTCACTGACTTTGCTCATGACTTGACTTCAATTTTGATTTTCTCTATGCAAATAAGTATTTCACTTGAATCCTTCAATAATGACCAATAGATAAAAAGGCAGAGAAATAATGACATACCTGAATAATCAGCTATTTTGAGAAATATTGGGTCAATTAGGCCTTGTATCAGCATACAGAAGAAGTTAACATCAAAATGGCTTGCTTAGGATGCAGTGGAAACTTCAGTGATGGGGGATATCTGCATTCAAAAGAATGTAAATTCTGGAAACTACACTGCAGTTCCCAGCTTTCAAGTAGTGACAAGAGTAGCTGACCTGATCAATGTTCAAGTCTATACTTTTGCTAGTTCTAGTCACTGTTTCATTGACAGTGAGAAGTTACTACACTGAATACAAAAACCAGACCTTTGAAATTTTTGAAATAAGTACCCTTCCTCCACAAATAAGTCACAGTAATAAAAAGAAGGCATCCAGAATTTTCACTTCTTAGTTAAAATGTCTTTTATTTTAAAAATGATTTTTTTTTCATTTAGAAGGTCATGCTATCATTCACAATAATATGTCAGGCCTACACACGAGTTAAGATAGATGGGAGTCAAGTTATCACAGCTTTACTACCAATATTCTCAATCTTTTTCTTTTCATAACTAAGCAAGACTGATGGATCGCTGTGAATGTCTTTTTTTCCAGACATTATGAATGAACACCGGACAGTAATAGAGGCAAGGCAAAAATTAAGGAACTGCCCTTATTCTGATTTGAAGGGATGAGAGAATATCCAGTTCCCTCACAGCATTACAGTTAGTGCTGAAATATCTGAACGCGACTAAAGAAGTGCATCTCAACTGTTTTGTGTAGCACAGATGTACCGTTTAATTAAGCCATCAAAAAAAAAAAAAAAAAAAAAAGAAGAAAAAGGGAAACAAGGGGAAAAAAAAGAGAGGGAAACTTCTTAAGGAAGATAAAGCACTCTTAATAAGTAACAACATGACATTAGTCATTAAGAAGCAAGAACTCTAAATAATGCATTCAGAACCTACAGATCTAAACCAGAAGATAACAAAGCCTCATAAATCTGTTTGTTCATTAAGTTAAAAAAAAAGCTAGACTTTGTGTTGCTATCATGTCAGCTGGCACCAAACTGTACGCAATTTAGTGCAACTACAAAGTGAAACCCATAGTCTACAATGGCAGGGTTTTTGATCACGCTAATTAACAGCCATTTTGTTTAAAATAAACAGATACGACTCTAATTGCCTTTTTTACATAAGAAAGGGAAGATCTTAAAAGTGAAAGCATGCAAAGGGAAAGATCAGACAGTCGCCTTTCAGACTGATAAGCAAACTCTGTGTGAAATGAGCGCAAATGAAGTTTGAGACACTCTCTGGATTGACAGCAGGGAGACAGCAAAGCAAGAGGAGGAATGGTTTCCAAAGGTGGAAAGGCAGGGCCACAGCTCCTTCCAGCAGGAAAATAGTGTACTTTAGATCCCTATTTTCTTGAGTTTTCCCATCTTCTGACCACCTGCTTGCAAGGAGTCTCATCTTCTGCAGGGCAAAGTAGGCACCAGTGGCATCCCATTTTGTGAAATCTTCAGATGTCACAGCCTGGTTAGCATCTCTAAACAGAACCTGACAAAAAAGTAAAATGTTGTAGAAAAGGAAGTAAAGAAAACAAGAGAAAGGCTTTCTGATCTCCATACCTGCACTTAACCCTGACACCAGAAGGGAGGCTAGACAGCGCTGAACTCCTCAGATATACAGAAAAATCTTTCAGGTCCCTGCAAAGTCCTCATGAGTAACATGCAGGGCATGTGCAGGGACACAATGGAGTTTTCTGGATAACTTCAGTGAGCCTGAAATGCAGCCTGGAGTTGCAGTGAAGACAATGGGTTTTGGAGTTTTGTTTTTTGCATCAATGCTGGCTACTTTAGTCAGACAAACTCAATTTATCACTTTTCAGACATAGCTTCAAAGTTGCTTTTTAACAGCATTAAAACATTGCAGACTAAGGCAGTGAAGGAAAAACATCATTCTAGTTATGTGAAAAAGTTCCCTCACCTTTTCCTCCGCTTTTCTCCACTAATGAAATTCATAACCCATCCCTCCTCCCCAAATAGTATGCTTTAGGATACAAAGAAAGAATATCACCATTCAAAAATGCTTCCCTGCACACCCCTCTCAATAAGAAGCCCTCTGGTACAGCAACCTGCAGCATAATTCCTTGGCATCACAAACTCCTGTGTAACAGCATGTCCTGATTAATCTGCATGGGCATCCACGGTTCTTCAGATATAAGAATAAGGTCCTTACTTTCAAGACACTGCACAGACTGCATGTTTTCAGCATATTCAAAATATCACTTGAAGTTCCAAAATCACAGTGAATTGCACCACTTAGGCACTGCAGGCTTTCATGTCATCATGGTAATACTACAGCAGGAGGCAGTTTTGCATGAGCTGGTCAAAAATGTGGCAGCAACTCTCATTGGAATATGGGTCTGTGAAAAACCTCATCATTTCCCACTGCATCTGATGGATGAACTACTTGCTTTTCTTAATGTTATGTTATGCACCACATTTGTGTATTTAAAACAACAAAAGAAGCCCCACTCAAAAAGGATCTGTGACTTGTACTGTGCACACAATTTCTCTCAGATGAAGCACAAAGAGGAAGAAGGAAGACTGTAACAGGTATACACCACATTACTGCATGCGCTGCTGCAAGAAATTCAGATACTACAGTGGGAAAAGTGGCACAGAGCTGACAGCACAGACTATGTTTCCTCAAATGTTCACAATTCCTCTTTTTGCTGGGACTACAGGAGTGACACTGGGCACTCTGGGATGCACAGGAAAGCCGGGGCACTGAAGACACTGATATGCAGGGTCCAGCTGACTTAAAATTCCCATAAGGCAACCCAGCAGCATTCACATACAAGGATTTTTCAGCTTTCAGCTGAAACTGCAAAGTAAAAATTAACCTACATAAATTTCTCAGAACTCAGCTTCCCCAAACCAGTTTTAAATGGAACATTTCCAGCCAGCTTTAATGATAACAACATCAGAGAAGAACTTCATCACAAGAGCAATCTCACTGGCTTTCAAATATTTTGTTAACTTGGAACATCAGACATATTCCCTATCAAAAACAAACATCAGTTTATATTGTAGTGGAATTTCAGTACTACTGAAACAGTGCGATGTATTGCACTGCTGACTGGGAATCTCAGACTGAATGACTTCAGCTTTCAGATCAGCAGCCAGAACAGACTACAGCTGGGCTAATTCGATTTACATGAGGCCATGTTGCTGGTTTTCAAGCATTAAAACCCCATAGAGTCATAGAAGACCAATGGTGGTGTTGTCTGAGAAAGGACAGGAAGAAAGCTTTCTTTCCAAGCAGCACAAACCAAGGTTGTCAAAATATGCCTACAAGAATTACACTGTGGGTGAAGTAAGACATAAAAAGGAAAGTAAGTCAGAAAACAAGCTGCACACATCACATGCTTGCAGCACATCAGGAACCACATTGGAGAGCAATGAGTGCTATGTATGTGCAGCTGGTTTATCAGCTCACTACAGCCAAAGCAATACTTTCAAATTCAGACCATATTTATGTATCAACAGGTTATATACTGAACATTAAAGGCAGTAGTTACTTTAGTACCACTCTTGGTAAAATCTGTTACGCTTTTCATACCCAAAGATTACCCACACAAGGAAACAATAATTTGGCTTGTTTCTGGTCTGTATGAAAACTGTTAAACAGCTAAAATTACAACCACAGCTCTTAATTTTCAAAGTAGCTATTTGACTTTTGAATCAAGAACCTATTAACATATAAATTTCACTTTAATTCTTCCTGCTAAGTCACATAAGGGGGGGGGGGGGGGGGGGAAAAAAAAAAAAAAAAAAATTTTTTTTGTG
>JBAFWW010006590.1:49946-66053 GCA_036873685.1 Agapornis canus
GATGGAGCACTCACAACCTCCCTGGCCAACCCATTCCAGCATCTCACCACCCTTATACCTCCAAAGATCCAACTACCCTTGTTAACTATCATACTTCTTCCAAAGGAAACATATAAATAACCCATCATAACAAACAAATTCTGAAAAAAGTGTGCCAAATCTAGGCATTAAGAAATTTTTAAAAAAACAAAACAAAATCAGAAGTATTTTCATTTGAAGGATTTACAATTGAAGTCTCAAGTAGGTAGCATATTTTACTGTAACCACGTGCTAGGAATTCTTGTTAAAAACAAATACATAATTTACCATACTAAGAAGTAAGACAATAACCAGGAATATAATCACAAGTAGGACAACAGTAAAACAAACTAGAGGCAATCAATAAACAATCATGTGGTGGGGATTTTGGAACTTTGCAGAAATTCTGTATGTTAGAATTTGGAAGTACTATACAGTATCACTGAATACTTCATATTTAATGTTTTCCATTGGGAAAAGCATTTGGTTTAATTTTCAACCAAACCTAAAAGAAGTAAATTATGTTTTCATTCCAATACCTAAATAAGAGGACTTTACTGAATGAATAATAGCAAATGTGACTGTATGAAGTTACATTACACTACTGTGTTATCTCTGTCAGGTTTTACATCATGACTGAAGACACTGTGCCTGTTTCTGTAATGGCCATTTTCATACTGTGCTTGAATAAATCCGTCTGGGTGACACATCAATCATAGTACAATTTCAAAAAGTGGAATAAAACTAAATTAGTGAACTGATTTTTGTCACAAGGAAAACTTACTTTCATATCAGACTACAGCTGCATACTTTCTGAACCCCAATGATCTACAACATCCAATTTGTTAGTGTCGAGAGACAAGTGAATGAAGAATAACTCCCATCTAGCCAGCTTGCATATCCTGTATTCAGAATTCATTATGAGAAAATCCCTGAGTAATAGTACAGTATAAAGCCAAGCCATACGCTGCCTCTAGTTACAGCTTTAGAAAAGAGTATAGCTCTTCCCAGATTAATAAAAAAAGGTAAGTTATCATCGTTTGACTGTGCAAGCACCACACAGTGATAATGTGATTGTGATCACACATGGATCCAGAAAAGGGGGATTTTTTTCATAGCTCTGATTATCTTCTTACTAATACAAATACTGCAGGACTGCATCGCCACTTGTGTTAGTGGAAGTTTACATTACTGTACTGGTGGTATTTGCTATCATAAACATATTTGCTTCAGTTACACCATTCTGGCTGTATTTTCCACTGAACGTGAGCTTTTAGCATAGGACAAAAGAAAAGAAGCAGAGAGCTTCAAGTGTACACACTAAACTCTTTCATGACAACAGTGGCAGGATCAGGGACAGGGACAGAAGCAGCAGGTTTCATTTGCAAACCATGACATTCAGATAAGCAAGCTATGGAAGAGGAAATATCACTGTAAATCACCTACTGGAGTTATATTTCAGCTCACAACTATTGCTTAGTGAGCAGGCTTTTTTAGGATGGAACAATTCAAAAGTGAAGCCCTTTGAAGATGAAGATGCTATCTTACACTGAGGAGCAGTGTCCTATCAAAACCTCATTCATAAGCTCACATGCAGCATGTAAAGGGAAAACACATGCTATTCCTGATAGATGGATTCAGAGAGTATTGTTGAATCAAGCCCAAAGTCTGTACATAGTTTAATCACTAGCAATTTCTCCTTAGACTCTAGTGTTCAGAATTACTAGTAAGACACTAAACAGATTCCCCTCCAGTGGTTCCTCTCCAATTAAGCTTATTACAAAAAAGCATCACTATAGCCACTTTTGCTCACAGTGTCCTTTCCCCTTTACAGTTCTCTCCAGCAGTTTGAATTACTGAAGTATACACCCTGATTGATCTCCTGCTTCTCTGGAGATGCAGATTCCAATAAGTCAAATCCAGTATGGAATTTTTGCTCCCATCACTCAGCGAAGTGAGAAAAAAAGAATCTGAAAACAGAATTTCCCCTGTAGGCTATTCTTTTCTGAAGCAAAACACACACACAGAGGAAAAAAAAAAAACAAACCAGAAAATAAAACCAAAAAAAAACCTGCAAGAAATCAAAGAGCATAGTCAAGGAAGTGCTTTTTGTCAGGAATACAGCTTTATGGCCTCTTCTAGGTGGCAGGGCAAGCACCACAGGTATCTTCAGGAAATACTTTGGAAGTGAAACTATTTTTTGTGAATAGTAACAAGATTAAGTTTTGGAGGGATTTTTGTTCATTGTGACTATATAATCATTTTGTAAATAAAGAATACTTATCCCTCTTACTCATATAATTTGGATTAGAATTCCTAAACATTTTGGCATTTCAGAAATTCTTCATATGGATTAAAAAAACTTAAACATGAACATCTTAGAAGATTTATATCCTTAGACCACACCATCATGCAACAGAAATAGCTTTCATAGATAGGCAGGATCTCTGCCTCACACAGAATAACTCCAGTAATATTACACATGCCAAAATAATATGTCTCTCCATCAGTCTGTACATATAGACATGTATATATATTCGCTCACACACATGTATGTGCTATATACAAGCCGGTTTCTTTCACATTCTCCCATGAGGTGCTCAGTAGCTTCAGTAGGTGATTTGCATTTTAAAGTTTTATTAAAATAGGCTTAATCACAGTGCTCTAAAGCTCACCTGAACAGCACTTAAATAAGCAAATTGAAAATTCACTTTTAAAGCACTTCAGCACAATCTCAAAGGCCTCAGGAAAGATCTTTCCACGGGTCTCAAGCTCTCTCCTTCAAAAGACCTTTGGCATGTAACATAGTAGAACTTTGGAGCATGTAAAGTCACTCATCGGAGCAGACGTTAGTTTAGTTTCCACACTTTCAGCGTACATAAAGCAATAAAAAAGGTGCATACCTTTTGATGGCATGCCACATAAGCGTTGTTTCCTTAATGCACTTCTGGTCCCATGGAAACATTTCTAATATAAAACAGTGAAATTGCACATACTCCTCTTTCGCGTGATCTCATCTCATGCTCATATTAAAAAAGATTAAGTATTTTAACCTAACAAAAACATTGATTAGAATTATATATTCCAGCCTACACAATTTTCATAGTGCCTTATCACTGAAAATGCAGCCACTTCTAGAGAGGAATCCAGGAGCTGATCAACAGCACGCGACACTGTTACAGCACAGTTCACAGCAAGAAATTAACACATCAGATATAATTAAAAAAAAATCACAAACTAATTGAAGAGATTCTATGTCCTCACCTCTAAAAAACACAAGAGGCTTTAAAAGTAAGCATGCTAAGGAAGATAAAACATAGTCCATCATATATAGCTCTATGCCAAGCCACATGGCCTCTGTTTGGCCTCAAACAGGATTTACATACACCCAAAAATTCTCATCCATGTTCTGCCCTTAAATATGTACATGCAGCTCTCACTGAAGTCAATGGCAACTGTGCCTGCACAGCTGAGGGCCAAATTCAACCTTATGTGCTGCTCATTATCAGAGATACAAAGTTAGCTCTTCTGGAAACACACTGACTCTTGAAACCATCCAAGAAAGCATTCCTCCCCAGAAGAGAGAGACTCCCAAGTATAAAAAGTGCAAAACCCATATTTTAGTCATGTTTTTGGTGTTTCTGTGATACAAAAAAACTGAAAGGAAGGTGCCATGCTCATGCAGTTTGTACTCACTCCTCACAAAGCATCATATGTAGTGTTGTACCTTATATATGAAAATATATATATATGTGTGGGTGTATTATTCTGAGTGGGAATATCCAGTTTCAGCACTGGAATTACTGACACACGTCAGCTACCTCAGACCCTCTACACTCTCAAGCACGATTTATTGTAAGCAATAGTAAAACGCGTGGTTTGTACAAAGAGCAGCTTTTTCCTCTTCTTAGTAAAAATACTAATGAAGAGCTAAAGATCATTCTTCTGGCTCCTCTTTCTCCCCATATTATTTATTTCCTGTACTTATTACTTTCATAGTTAAGCCAAATGGGATGGTAGCCTCTTATGACTCACTCAAGGTCAAAACCAAAAAAAACCAACCTGCAGTGCAAATCAGGTACAGAAAACTGATGTTGTGGTATCCTCATGTAAGGGTACTTTAGCCCACAGGACACAAAAATATTAAGCTTTATGTGGTGAAGACAAGATGTGCAACTGGCTCCTTCCTTACACTCCCCTATCACTAACCCCTATCTCCCACCTTTGAAGCACTGGGCCATGGTCTGTGAACCTGGCACAAGGTCTGTGAATGAAAAATGGTCCCCTAGCAAAGCCCCCTCTTCACCAACAGAAAACTCTGCAGCTGGGGCTTTGTCCTGTGCATACCCTCTCCACTCAGCACTGGAGAATGCAGGAAGAGGCATACAATATGTGTCTGCCCAGTGACCTGATGTGACAGCTGTTCCTCTGCAAAGCCACCTTCCTCCTACTTGGAGTAGTGCTGCTTCAGACAGACACTTGGGGATTCTTTCCAATGCTGTTTAATTGAGATAATTGGAGAGTACAGCAGTAGATTCTCACATGTATGACTAAATACTGCTGCAGCTTGTACACACTGTGTAGGTCTAGGATCATCAAGTTTCTCTTTGAACACAACCCAGAGATCATCATAGGGCATAGGGTATGCAGTTACTGAATGGCACTAGAGCTTCACTGAAGTGTGTAGAATTAATATGATTTATGCTGGCTATGGGTCTGGCTTTTTTTATTTCAATTATTAGAAAATTATGTTTGAGTTGTCAGCATGACGGTAACAGTAATGCTAATATACTCCACTTCTCAGAATTTACTAAGTGGTGGCCTGTTGTCTATGAATTAATATGAACACATAAAAATAACACCATTTTGGAGCATACTGCAAGTTTTGAATGAATTTTACAGGCTTTCCACTTACACCAGGTGATCAGTATATTTAATTTCTGCTAGCAGCAGCTTATGTTCAGTGGAGACCTATTAGAAGGCATGTTCCTGATCTTCATCATCAGCACTGCATTTTTCTGACATGTAATGCCCACTGCAAAGTTCTAGTAACTCAAAACCAAATTTGAGGTAACTGCAAAAATTGACACTGGGCGCAGAGTTTTTGGTGCTCAGCAACCATATCTTAAACAGAGTTCATAGACTTTGGGTTGGAAGGGACCTTCAAGATCATCCAGTTCCAGCTCTCCTGCCATGGATAGGGACACCTACCAGGTTGCTCAAAGCTCCATCCATGCTGGCTTTGAACACTGCCAGGGATGGGGCAGCCTCAGCTTCTCTGTACAACCTGTGCTAGAGCCTCACCATCCTCATAATGAAGAGTTTTTTCCTAATGTCTGCTCTAAATCTCCCCTCTTTTAGTTTAAAGCCATTCCCCTTGTCCTGTCCCTACACGCACTTGTGTAAAGCCCCTCTCCAGATTTCTTGTAGGCCTCCTTAGGTACTGGAAGCTTCTCTAAGGTCTCCTTGAAGCCTTCTCTTCTCCAGGTGTAACAAACCCAACTTTCTCAGCCTGTCTTCATAGCAGAGGTGCTCCAGCTCTCTGCTAACCTTCGCGGCCTCCTCTAGGCTCACCCCAACAGGTCCACATCCTCCTTAGGTTCTTATGCTGACAATCTTCTCCATGCAAGTTGCTGGAGATGTCTGCATGGATACTCCTCTCTATGCTAAAGAGGTCACATTGTACATATCCACCTACTTCGGATGCTGAAATCTCCATACATGAAAACCTCACTTTTCAATCTACCCTCACTGCAGATGCCAGGCATGTTCAAAAGCAGCCAAACTCAAGAACTGTAAGTACCAGGCAAGAAGAGCTGAACACCTTCAATTCATAATGCAGTTAGCACATGCTGACAAAGTTCCTGTCTTGTTAGCATATAAAAACCGGACCAATTTATCTGCATTAATGTAGTTAAAGCTACATAGATCCATTCCAGATGTCCCACTCATCTATTGCTCACCTCTGCAGAATAACAAACATGGTTTTATTCATCCAACTGTCTTCAAACCAGTATCTCATTTCTGCAAGCTCTATATGTATAACCCTGTATAGTGCTACAGGCACGTGTGCTGCAAGTTGACCTTCCTTAGGACTTGTCACCTGGCCTCATCAGCAAGATGTCACAACCTTATCCAGAACTGTGATACAATAACAACTGCACATAGCTTTCAGGGCATCAGAGAACAAGGGTGTGTTCAGGGACAAGAAGTTACAGTTAATTTGTACCCAACTCATCCCAGTGCCTTCCTCTAAAGTTGTTTCAAATGAGGCAGTTTCTCTTCCTTTCCTTAATGACACCTTTTTCTGGATTAAAGTCCACCAGCCTTCTCCTACCATGCCCCTTCAGTTATTTCTTGAAACAAGGACATGCATTTCCAGTAAGACCAAAGCAGAGAAGAGGCACGTGTGAGCATACACTTCAACTTCCTGTTTCGGTGCAGATTCTGCACAGCTATTCTGGGACTGCCGGAACTGTGCAGCAGAAAAGCATCAAACATTCAGGGGAATCCCCTTCAGTCACTTTCATTATTCTGACAAAAAATTAGTGATGATGTGTCTTCTTAGACATGGTACTGGGCAGCAGGGTGTTCTTTATTTTAAGTAAAGGCAGGAAATGAGTAATAGATTTCCTCTGCAGTCAAACTGGGGCTTGAGACTGGCTGGTTGAGAGAGCTTTAGCCGCCCAATATTTCAACTTTGTGCTAAATGGGGAATAGCAATAATCCTTACTACTTTCATAATTTTTGGACGTTTCAAGTTCAAAAATGTTAACTATATGTGAGCCTTATCCTGCACCTCTATATAGAATATGATGATCTCAACACCTGGGAAATCAAGGCAAAAAGAGGTCTACAGAGACACACAGAGAGGACAGGAAGCCACTACTTCTCATGTGGGACTAATTCATTTTCCCTGTCATTTCCCACTATTATGAAAACCAGATATGTTCCCCCACTAGTAGAAATTATAGGATCACTTTATATATATATATCTGTGATCAGAAGAGGTTCAGATGCCCTTGCAATAAACCCCCCCACAGCCACCTGTGCTTTGTTTACATGAGGCCTCCTCCTACCATTACTCCCACTGATGAAGCTACACAACTGTTAATAAGGTTTTAGTAGGGGAAAATACTTTCACAGGCAATGCTGCTGTTAGCTCACAGCACCAGCTCATGTTTGAGAGTCCTCTTCACCTGAATGAGAGCAGCCCAGTACCTGTGTGTATTAATCTTCCAGCAATACTGGCAATGCTGGCTTTTTGCCTAGCAGGGCTGAAAAGCCACACCAGCCAACTTCTCTAGGTAGAAAATCAAGTGAAAGGAAAGAATTAAAGCTAAAGAAGTCATCAACACAAACAGACAACACAATAAATAATGGACTAAGGAGAATCAGACAGGCGAACAAATTCACAAACCAATTTGGAAAAAAAATGAAGTTGTTTCAATTTCAAAGGAATTTGAAATATTTAATGAACAAGTATCTTAATTCCATTTGGGTAATGGCTACTTAAAAATAAAATGCAATAAAATTTTACAGTAGGGCAACAGTTAATTTTGACAGCATGGATTTGCTACTGTGACTCTACTTAAAGTTTCATTCTATTTTATTGTTTGCTGGCAGAACCAAACTTGCCTGTTGTGACTGGATTTGCCCCATTTTCCTCAGAAGGCCAACTCATGCTGGAAAAGACAGTGCCAACTTCTCTTAAGTGTTTGTTCTGGACATGCTTTCCTGACACTGACTTCCCTTTCCTCAAACTCAGAATTTCAACACACTACCAGTATTTCTACTAAACAAGCATCACCAGCTTTCAGCTTCTCCCCATCACTGAGAAATCTCATGAAGCCCCTCAACTAACCTAAATCTCCTGTTGATCCACAAGCTTCCAATTCACCGTCATGCTTGCCAACCCCCAAACCCGGCTTACTCCCTCTACGCTAAATAGCATGGTGAATCTCTGTAGGTGACAGGAGACTATGGGGTCCAGCTACCTTTGCTTTCCAAATTGCACTTTTGGTTCCCTCCTTTTGTAGCTGTCTTAGAAGGTGAATAAACAGAGAGGTCACCCCCATTGACACACCATTTATGTATTTCTTACATTAAGTATTCAGTCACTTTAAATAAGAAAATACAGACACGTGTGCTGTCTCCCATCCACAGCAATACCACTCTGCAGGACACAGAGCCATGCCAAGGCGGTTACATGGTTTCTGGTGGTCAGAGGCACAAGAGGGAGGTTGGTGCCAGAAAAAAAAAGAGCAAGGGCACGTCTATCCTTACATGCACATGCCAACACATGGAACTTCAGTGGACAAAAGCTATTGTTTTATATACAGTTTGCACCTCTCTGAATGACTACAATATGCAGAAGCAACAGAGGATGAGGCCTCCTTACAAAATTCCAGTATCTGTTCTTGGCAAATAGCGCAAGAAGTTGATCTGTTTTCCCCAGCTAAGGAAAGTTCATTCAGGTCCTGTCTCCCTCCTGCCTTCTCTTTCAGCTTTGCATATGCTCACTGCACCATCAGAGTTCAGATGACTCATAAGATTCCACTGCTGAAGCTGTCTCATTGGACTTTTGTTGAAACCCACAGACAGTGCCCATACTTCAACATGGTTTTCTTTTTCCTTAGCCTTTCTGATATCTCTGTGTGGTTCTACACACTTAGACGCACAGGTATTTCTGAGGAAACCCTGTTCTTCCGCTAGCAGTGCTCTACCTTGTGTCAGCTTTCTTCAACTTTGACTTTAGTAGATCTTGTTGCTCTAGGCTGGTTCAGAGCTGAAACTGCCAACCTGCCATTTCCAATGGCACTTTAAAGAGATATCTGCTCCTCAAGCTGATGAACAAAAGCAGACATCTTTTTTCTGGATTTTCATCTATAAACCAAATTTCTAATGTTTCTATTATACTCGCAGCTACCATTTCTTAATTTCTTACTCATGAAGGAAAATTAAATTTAATATGCAAGACTTCAGCTCTGCTTAAAACTTCCATAAACTTTTCACAAAACAAAATTAATACTGCTTTTACTCAATTATCGCTTCCAACATTATCATACAAACTTGAGAGCTTAAAATAATTCAGCAGTGACCTATAAGAACTTCAGAAATTTCAGATTTCGAAGTGGAATTACAGAGACAGAAAGCTGAATTTGATGAAGACATTCAAATGCAAAAATAATGTGTGCTGTACAAAAAACAATTCCTAAGAACAAGAACTTTTGACTCAGAGACCGTGAACAGGTTTACAAGCCTTTATGTCCCTTGTGTTGTCCAAGCAAGAACAGAACCACAGAATAACCTATGAAATACTTGGTGTCAATTCCAGTTTCACTAAGTAACGAAATACATGTTGACATCATCAATATGGGATGAGGATTGTGACCCGGTATGTCATTAAAAAAACAGACCAACCTAGTAGCACTGACATAATGTGGTAATGGAGTGTTAGTAAGAGACTGAAATTGTGTCCCCTGCCCAGGTAACTGCAGTACATCTTCTCCATAGCATGGATGCAGTTGGCCCTTGGACATATTAATCAATAATCATGTCCCTCTTTTTATATATATATATATATATATATATACACACACCATGATGGGAGATAGGGAGAGTGATGGGGAGTGAGAGTATGGATCATTTTAATTTTGCCTCATAATTTTTTCTTGTGAATAGATTTGCATAGCCTTGTCTCCACTTCAAAGGGCTCATTTGAAAATCCACATCTAAAACCCATTTAAAAAGAAAGCTAGAAATTACCAGAGAAGCAGAAATTCTCAGTCTCACCACTATGCTGGTGCCATTTCCCCATCGGTACTGCTGACCTAAGTCTTTTGGGTTGCTCTTTTTTCTTCCCCCTTCTCATATTGTGAGTGCTCGACTGTGGCTGCTAGTCAAACGTATCCTCCAGGCTCCCAGTGTTGTTTTATAAAAGGATGAAGAATCAAAAGACAGAGATGAGCCTAACCTGCCCCAGGGGTTCTGCAGGGGCCAGTAAGATGAGTACCTCATTTTAACAGAATAATTTTGAGTGAAATTTAAACAAAAGTAAAAAAAAGAACAAGTGAGATTGAGGAATTACCAGAAGGAATTTTCAGCTTCCAGCAATCTTGTCTACTAAACAAACACAAGCTGAACACCAGCACACACAGTTATAATGCCCAAAGAAAAATCACTCAAAAAAACCCTTCAAGGGTGATTTCCCTCTGGGGCTAAAGACCAGCATCACAAAGCACATCAGCTTTTGTGATTTCTTATCACAAGTCTAGCAAGACTGAGGCCTTTTCTTGAGTCCTTAGTTTCTGGAGGCACCTAAGTCCATAGAAGTATGAGTTTCCATTAAAAGAAAAAAATTGCTGATGGCCTGTATACGTTTGCAAGATTACGCCTGCAACGTTGACATGAAATTTAAGTAATACAGGATTTATGCTGTCCCTTTAGAAGTACACTGACCTGAAAGTTTAGGTGTTACCAAAGTCCTGGTTTTTAAAAGTACTTTCTTAAGTTCCAAGAACTTTAATATTGTTGTATTTTTCTCTTTTTTTTTTTTTTTTGTTTTTCCAAACAATTACAAGCAGCCAGAAACATCAGTGATTCCTAAAAATAGCCATCCTATCCTCCTTCTCAAATTTAGAAATAGACATCATTTCTCAGGAAAATGGACAATTAAAGCATTCACTAAAATAAAGGTGGAGCATCCTATTTTTGCCTTTTTAGTAAGCACTTTTTTTCTGTCTTGACTCTCCTTTTCATCTTCATATCCTTAATCCTCATTTCCTCGCACCTAATTTTACTCTTGGGAGTAACTGTCACCATCACTTGCATTGTCTAACTCTTTTCAGTTTTCCCTCATTTTCAGTTCATTCATCCGTCGCTTCCTTCCACTTCAAGCTCCTTCTCCCCAGCTCAGCTTTTCCCTAATAAAACTGCCTCAGAGAAGCACACTTCTCTAGCTCTATTTAGGTCCCACTTCAATGATCATAAAAGGGCATAACTATACTGCTAGGGAAAAAATATTGAGACCATTATATAGCTGATAAGAAAAAAAAAAATGTGGGTGACTAATTTATGTATAAAATAAGGTCAGACTCAGTTGGCAGCCTGACGCAAAAGAAGAAACAAACATTTCTAGAGATGTAAAAGGGCTACTTCAACTTAAACTGTTTCAATTTTTTATTTCCAGAGGCCTTGCCTAAAAATTATTTATTAAAACATACCCTCAGTAAGGTTTTATGATCCTAAAGACAAAAGAAAGCTTTCGTTTTTGATTCTGTAAAATAACTTCTGTTCAAACAAAAGACCTTACTTCCTCAAAAAACCCTTCTCCAAAATGTTTTTATTTGATGTGAAATAACTGTAAATCTCACACCAATCAGCAAACTGAAAAATCTACTTTTGTGTAAAGTGTTCTAGATCCCTCTGGGATGAAGAACACTGTATTCAGCCCCAGAAATAATTAACCAACATTTAGGGAATGCCAAATGAGCCTCTGCATTATGCATTAGATCTTCCTACCTTCCAAACACTATTAATGTTAAGGGAACATCTGTGACTCCAATGGATGACAAATTACTCTCCTTTTCCTAAATATTTCCTTGCCACTCTGCCATCCTTTGATCTGCTATCTTCCCACCAACAACATCTTCCTCCTTCTTCCTGGCATTTTTGGCTTGTGGGACAGTGACATCTTTACCAACAACCCTTTGACAAAACTCTACCCAGCTCTCTGGAAACATCTTCTGATGCCCACCTACTTTCTCTACCCTTTTAGGGAAAACACAGCACTACATGGAACATTGCTGGTATATCCCTACTCATCATTCCTTTTCCTCCTCTCCTTCCTCAGGTGTCCTCCCATCCCACACCAGCACACTGTAGGCTTCCTTCCACCATGTTACCAGAGCATGGAGGCTGGGCTCAGCAGCTAGCTGAGCCACAACCTGAGCATTCCCAGCAGAAACCCCGGTGTTCCCACAGTCATGCAACCGGTGATGCACTTTCAGGTCCTTCAATGAGTTTGTGCTTTGGCAGCTAGCTTCATGACAACCCAGCCTGGAAACCTCAACTTAAATAAAAATGAGCAGAGTGCTAGCCTTTCGTTCCCCTGAACAGGCGACATGCCAACGTCCATACCTCACACATTTACTGAGGTAAATTCAAATAATTTAAGCTTTAATTTCCAGTCTCATTTCTTACTCTACCTGCTGCCAAAGCTCAGTCAAACAAAAGCTGTACTTACCAGGTCCAGCTCTTAACTGTTTGTCCCTTTAAATCCCTTTCCTCTTGCAGCAGACATGTCTGGTGATATGGTTAACTCTCCCCTCCCTCCATCACAGATACCCTCCACCCAACCCAGTTTGAGCAGATGAGTAGAAAATGCTATCCCTGAACAGAAGGAAATTTATTGTATAGACAGTAATTACAAATTAATGTTACTGATTCCATGGAGGGCAAAGAAATCTCTGTTGCAAAATCAAAGAATGAAAGTGAAGCCCTTTGTGTAAAAGGAAAGGTAAAGGTAGTATTTCTAATTGAAAATTAAACCAAGAAGCACAATACTAGCAAAGTATATTTATTGTGTTAACGTACCATTTGTCTTCTGGGCAAGTTACTAAAGGTCATTTGTTCTTCATGGCAAGTGTTGAAAATAGTTTATGTTGTGGGTCTAACTTAAAGGAACAATGTCAAAACCCTCAGGCCCAAAATGACCTTTTTATGCCAACACAGAGATCTAAATCTCTTACAGAGGATAGTGGTGATGTTTGCATTCCACTCTCTCCCCCTCCCTTCTCCTCCTAACCTCACTGCCTTCCACATGAAATACCTCACCACAGAAGACAGCACGGACTGCAGAGTTAACATGCTCACTCCACACCTTGTGCTGTGCACCCCTTGCTCTGCCCATCCTGCCAGACGCTCAGGACAAGCAGCTTGCTGATGTGCCTGGTTCCCAAACTGCCATCCAACCTCCCATTTGTGAGGGAGAGAAAAGTGAGGGTATGGTATGAGACCTACCCTCACTTCCCAAAAGAAAAGAAGCACAAGCTGCCATGTGCTCTACAAGGTAGGACATGATGACATGGTCAGTCCTTGCTTCAAAAACCTAGGAAGATGATGTTTTCTTGCCTAAACAGAGACTCTGGGTCACATCTGCTTCTCTCAGAAAGGCCTGGCTGTAACAGACGGAGGATCAGTTAAGGTTCTGCTGATGAAGTAAAAAAATAAATGCATGCATGATAGACAACCAGAGACCCAGATAGATAGATAGATAGATAGATAGATAGATAGATAGATAGATATGGATTTAAATATGAAGTTCAATGTTCTGAATGGTTGCAGACTGGCAAAACATCTGAAGCTTGATGTGATAATTTAAAACACAGCCCATCTTCACTAGTATGCAGATGCTCTCTCTTAAGTGTAAAATCAATGTGGTGGCCTCAATCTCCTGCTCAGTGTTGTCACATTATCCTCAAGTCTATTTAGTCTGGGCATATTGTGAGCTCCTGAAAATGTAGGCCCCAAAAGACACTAAATAGCACTTTAGAAGAAGGAACTACAATATACACATTGTGGAACTTGTGAACACCATTTCACTTCCAAGGAGACAATCCTGCTGCACTGGGTGAAGCTGCACCACTGCTGCCTGTGTTGCTGCCACTCTTGTGGGTGAAGAGAGACTTTCTGTCTCCACAGCCATCATTCCCACGCTTCTGAGCCATACCTGTGATTTCTGACGTACAATACCTCATATACATGAGACACATGAGAATATAGGCAACATGTCATGTTCTCCTACCCCACACATCTCCCACAGGGTTCCATGGAGGAGGTACGCCTTTTCCAGGCTGAATCCCACAAGGTGAACACCTTCCATGAACTAACGCTGAGCAGGCTTAACATAACCTTTCAGAAGGCACTCAGCACTTTTACGGGATTTAAATGCAAAAGCCTCAAAAAGGCAAAGCTCATTTTCCTGAATTCCCAGCTCTGGCTGCCATTTGTGACAGACTTCACACATTTATGTGCTGCCCTGTCACATTTGGGTGGCAAAAAAATGGCAAAGTATAGATGCCGTGACAAGTAGATGAGACATGTTTTTCCTCTTTAGTGTTCTTAAGCTCAGATTTCCCTTCAACACATAGAGGAAGAGAAAAAACCCTTGGGGCAGACAGAAACAGTTTAAGAGTTTAGTTACTTGGTAATTGTGAAAAGGATTTTAAGAAATTAAAAATTAAAATGTTATGAAATATAGAGCAACCTTGGCCTTGCTGAAATTCTAAGTGGAGACTTTCACATGTGTAATGTAATAAATAAAAATATGCACAGGCATATATTTTAATGCATATTTTTACACATAGATCTTATGAGTGAATTTCTATATTCAATGCATGAACTATGTTAACGGTTCAGACAAGACCTACCAAATGCAATATTTATTTTCCTTAATGTAAGGATCCAAGAGCAAACTAATTACCTGGCTGTCTAATACATCCTCTTGGAAGGTGATGGGAAATCCAGCTATATTTAATACTAGCCATACAAATTTAAAACAACAATAACAACAACAAAAATCCCTACAAAACAAACCAACTATCATGGTTTAAGGCCAGCTGGTAACTCAGTATTTGGACAGGAGACAACCTGGGAATCCCGGATGCTGGGCTTTTGTTGCCCAGCGTGGGGCATGAAGGGATGAGATAATGACAGATCTGACCAGAGTGTGTCTGATTGTATTTGTGATAAGCATTCATTGTTTCAGAATAATAGTCACTCATCACAATATTGATTTATTTGCTCTTAGAGTTGTTGCGTTTGGTCTCGGAGTTTCAGCATGTTGTACCTTACTTGCAGGCAGTATTTGCTGTTTTAGCATTTATCAACTTTGGGTCCTGGGCTAAGGTTACTGTTTTTCTGCACTTCATGGTAATGACTTGTAATAGAATAGAATCATTGATCATAAAACTGGTCTGGCTTGTGGTCCCAGCATGGTCATCACCTCTATACTATGGGAGACATATAACAGAATTGTTTAACAATTATGCATCTTTTTTTTCTCTCCTCAGGGGATCAACCTATGAATGAGACATTCCCCCCCACACCCCACTCCCCCACCAGGCTGTTTACAGAAGCATTTGAAAATTCTAAAGGTTTTGGATATCCTTTGAATACCCTTGAGACCTGTCTGCTGCTTTTGCTGGGAATCAGCATGTTGCCACAAATACTGCATATGTTTTACCCATGGCCATACCACCTAGAGAACACCCTCGAAAGTTAAGCAGGGTTGGTCTCAGGTCTTGTCTAAGGTTAAACAATGATCTAAGAGGACCACCAAGAGATTTTCCCCAAGACTGGACAGTCATGAGTGGCAGGGTGTGTGTGATCGTAAGGGCAAGCCCCTAGGTCAGTGGGCCCCTCCAGTGCTTTGGAACTTCATCCCTGAAGAACTGCAAAATCTGGAAAAACTAGTAAAGAACTTAAATGAGTTATGCTGTCATCCTGGCAATACCAGAGAGGGACAAATCATGGCAACATGCTGGTGCTTGGCCTATGCCTACAGAGCCCTGCTCTGTAAGAAGCAGGAAAAAGAGGTCTCTGGATCTAATGGAATCGATAACGCAGCAACTCAACCTCCAAGCGCAGCAGTTACACCAACCCCTACAATAGATGCTCCAGCCACTCTAAACCCAGTGAAAGATACTGTAGCTACTCCAACTCCAGTGAAAGACACTGCAGCTGCTCCAACGCTATGGTTGAGAATGGGAGATTTAAGCAGCATACCATATCTACATCAAGTCCTAAATAGTTGTGACTCTTACTTTGATTTTTTTCGCTTGATGGTAGGTAGTAATGTTACAAGTATTCTGCTCGCAGATGGAAAATCTCACAAGGCCCCCACAATGCCTCTACAAGCAAAGACATCATCAGACTTTTCATGGTTCATTGCTTGGCTTACAAATGTATGAAATATTGCCACACCCTCCTCATCCCACTCCCCCCCCCCCCCCCCCCCCCCCCCTTCTTTTTTTTTTTTTCTCATATATAATTCACCTTTTTCTCACAAAACAAAAAAGTTAAAAA
>JBAFWW010006591.1:26240-39104 GCA_036873685.1 Agapornis canus
TGCTCCAGTCCCCTGATCATCCTCGTGGCCTCCTCTGGACTTGTTCCAACAGCTCTGTGTCCTTTTTATGTTGAGGGCACCAGAACTGCACAAAATGCTCCAGGTGAGGTCTCACAAGAGCAGAATAGAGGGGCTTGTAGTGGAAGAGATCTATAAGATTTGTTTCTTTACTTAAAACTATAGCAGGGCTCACATTTTGGACAAAACCAGAAGAGAATCTCCCCATAGTTTCAAAACCTGACATCTGCTTCATGAGATAGATGAACTAGAATACACCTTTTCTGCACAACCTTAACTTAAAGATGATGCAGTGTTTTACACAGGTTAAAGTTCTTAGTCTTTACAGTCTGGAAAGCAATGTTTTTCAGTGAAAGCATCAGTGGCTTGCTTATGTCTCTACTCAAAAGGCCACTTGCAATTCCATTGTGTATAGGTTGGGAAGCATTTTGGAAAGGGTGAAACATAGTCCTGGATTGAATAGTATATAGAACAATTACCTAGGTATATATTAGCACCTTCCACAAAGCACCCCAACTGGGCACTGAGGGATACTCTCCAACTACAACGCACTGACATATCAGTTTCTAAAAGGCAGAATCAAACCCAGCTGTAGACCCACTGATATACCAGGAAGAGCAGAAAACCTCTTCAGGGAGCATGGATCCTCTCTACCTGCTCAGAAATTCCCACCAGGGTAACAGTCCTGCAGTGGGGTAAGTGTTGGGGCTCTCCTCCCACCAACCAGCCTCAGCTCCTTTTGCAGGGAAAGAGCAAGTGACACCAAGCAGCTCCCACTCGCACTGCTTAAGAACCAAGAGTAACCACAGAAGTTATCCACATCCAAAAGCCACAAAAAAACTATTTATTTTCTTTCTCTAAAATAAAATAAACCCCATTATAATCTTCCTAACCAGAACAGATACTTCAGTCTGCAAACACTCTTAGAGCTGCAGTGGGCAATAAATCAAACATGTCACTTCCAGCAACTCATCCCTGGAGTTGGCTGCTGTGTGGCCATAATATGCAAAGAGGCTTTTTCCTGGTGATCCTCAGGAGGAGCAAGATTCCTCTTGCTGGCTCTTCTTTATACAAACACTCCTGTAAATTGCACTTAAATCCAAATTTAGAATTCAGTCCTAACTATTTTGCTCTAATTTAAGGTGGGTTTGGTTCTGGTAGGCTGATACACTGCCAGTGTTCATTTAAAAAGCTTAATGCAGTTAACCCAACACCAAATGTGTGCATATGACATCCCCACTACCTTAACTCACCATCATCACATAAAGCACTCTGAAGGAAACCAAGACCTTCTGTTTTCCAGGCAAATTGTTTTCAAACAATTTAAAAGAACAATTTAAAACAATTCAAAAGAACAACAACAAGAATCAATAACAGGCAAAAGAAGGTTCTGCAATGTTATGAAAGGCCAGCAAAATATACTGTGGCTGTGCCAAATCACAGCTGTAACATCTCATTCCTTTCCCCATCACCCAGAAGGATAAGAGAGCATTTTCAGTAAAGCCACAGAAAATGAAGGCTTACACATCTTTGATGTCAATAGAGATGGAGGGACATCTGAGCCACTAATCTGGCACCATTTCTCTTTCATTATTTTAAGTTCTGAAGAAGTTTGGGTGGCACTGACTCTAGAAAGAGGGGTTAATTGTTTAACCTTATAAAATCAATTATGCCTCTTTTGGTGCTGCTTTTTGGGCTGTTCTGCATTTTTATTTCCCAAAGGATTTGAAGCTCAATGCACTGCTAAACTCCTCATCAAACACAGTACCTGTGGATTCACTAAACGAAGAACTGAGACTAGACTTCAGGATCTTTATAGATGTTGGATCTGTTGTATGTACTCAAAACATTCAATACTGCACATGTCCAATTCAATTCCTATCAGGAAGGTGGTGTGGCACAGCTCATTTGATGTAGAACTCTTTCAAACAGTTTTTTCAAACAGAATATGTTGCAGTTCCATAACTATCTGTCCTCCTGTACGTTGTGAGCTATGTTATTTCACTTCCCAGTAAAGAGGTAGTTGAGTTACGATGATACCTTACTCTCAAAAAAGCTGATGTTTGGTCCCACCTAGTCATTCACACAGATCTGTCTAGAGAAGTAAGAATCTCAACCTCCATTCTGATCATTGTCTTTTAAAGCATGTTACTATGGTCCACATATATGTTACTCTACTCTTCAGCAGGAACCAGAGTGCACACTCACTCTGCCCATCCATTCTTGCACTCTAGAAATCACACAGCCCTTTTGCCTACTTTTGATATAAAGAAGAAAACAAATAAATCAGGGAAGATAAAGGGATGTGTTTTTACATTTAAACAGGAAAAATGATATGGTGGGAAGTGCTTAATCCAAGAGGTCAGATACTAACACTAAAAACTGAGTGAGATATTTATTAATATCCTTAATTAGCATGTACTTGGTTTACCTAAGCAAATGAGCTGGTAAAACACTTAACAGATTTACTTATGAAGACAGAGAGGAATAAACTATTTGGATGACAAAATCCCAGTAGCAGCCTACAGAAATTTCATGTCTGACTTTGCTGTCAGCAGGACAGAGAAGGGCTTGTCTTTTCTGCTTACAGCAGGTACTAAGCTTCTGTGAATAGTGTTATTTGCTGACAATCAGTGGCTTTGTGCGCATATTTTCATACATATATATGTATGTAGATATGTACATTTTTACACATACACACACAGAGCCAAGACAAAGGAGATGCTAACCTTGAGGCCAGCCTTTCAACAGTTGCCTCTCACAAGGAGTCTCATTGAGCTGCATCTTTCATCCTCTGCCATTCTTCATGCATGTGTAAATAGAGATATAAAGCAGGAGCTACAATGTCAGAACAATACACTTGTGTCATCGATCTCTTTGCCCTCATTTTGCAGATATGCAAATACCTTCATAAATATTTTCTAAAGACCTAGAAAAAATTGCTCAAAGTTTCCTGACCTCCTACTACCTGTCTTAAAACCCTCCGGGTTTTCAGTCTTCCAACAGCTTTGTTTCTAATATTAGCTCAAAGTTAGGTGCTGTCCTCCTTCAGCCATAAAGACAAGGTGTCCCTGCCCATGGCAGGGAGTTGGAACTAGATGATCTTAAGGTCCTTTTCCAACCCTAACTATTCTATGAGTCAATATAGAACAACCTTTGTCTATTGTTCAAGTCCATTCCACAGAGAATATGAGAATGTGTTTTTAGAAGCCCAACATGGAACCTGTCTAAGACAAAACCCAGTGCTAAGATGGTCCTAGAAAGGCCACTTCAATGTGTCCTTGCTTAGGTGTTCATTCCCCCTCCCACTCCATTATACTAATTTGTTTTCTCATATTACATTAAAGTTACATGTACATGTTCATAGATCAGATAGTACTTCTGTCACACACATTTACAGTGCTTCAAACAAGAGGTCCCTGATTCATTATTAGAGATGTTGCACGCTATCTCAATCTAAAGGTTAATTACTATTACTTTACTAATGCTCACAGATATAGATCCCAAGTGCTGTTTAAAACAGCATAATGTTCTATAGACATACACAGCAAAAAACCAGTATTAGAACATGAACTGGTCCAAATTTAAAGCAACTGAGCTTAAAAATGAGTTTTGACTGATCCATGTTAGTAAAGTTCATAGATGTGCTATAGAACAGGGCATCCTGCTAATGGTGACCTTTCAGCCAAGCAGTGCAGTGCAGTTTGCATAGTCCTGCCTGAACGCAGGAATAATGCATGACTTGGCCAATCACTGTCACCAAGCAGCGATGTGTACAAAGCACAAAAAGCATTTTCCTGTTTAAGAGGAAATACTTTAAATATTCAACAATCCCTGTCTTAATGTTGTTCTCCCAGGGCCTCAGCAGCTCACAGGCTCTGATGCCATGTTGCCAGGAAGGCTACTTGTCAGCAATTGTAGTGTGAGCAACAGCAGGAGGCTCCGAACAAGCATGTGAAGTAAAATGCTTATTCAAGAGACAGCACAATGGCTGTTTTCTAAGTGGCATGAAGCGCTTCACCCGGCAGGAGCCCTCAGATCTCTGCACCGAGCAGCTGGGTTGCACTTTGCTCCTATCAGTAATAATGATAAATAATAATAACGATGGCAAAGTAAAAGGAAACTGAGCTCACAAGCTGTATCACATAGACTCAATGCTTTTTGCACCTGAGGACACAGGGCTTAATTCCCGCACCTCTCCCCCCACAGCCCCCCTGCTTCCATAGGCTGGATGGGGAATGGGGATGCAGGGCTGCCCAGTATCCAGGCAACGGGCATTGCTGAGGCTCTGAAAACCTCTGAAGTGCACAGGAGGACCAGCTGAGGCAGGTGCCCCCCCCCCCCAACTTCACATTGTGCAGAGAGAAGGAGCTTTTCCAATGGTAAAGAATAAAGTCAGAGAGCAAAGCAAGATCTGCAGCTACCTTGTGACAATGAAAACACATTCCCAGGTCTCCCTGGGGCTGCTTTCCCTATTGGGAAGGTACCTGGGACAGTCCACAAAGTTTACTGTAACTTTCTCTTTTATTTCTCAGTGCTATGTATGCCCTCCCCTAGGTCCACCTCCTCCTATTGCAGGAGCTCTCCATATTTACTAGCCACCTACAGGTAACAGTCTCAATTCCTAGAGCTGTGTTTTGGCCAGGCAAAACCTACTGATGTTGTGATTAATGGATATGCACACACATCCCCAGGCTTCACATGGTCTGTGAGAGAAAAGGTCAGCTGAGAACAAGCAACCCATCAATCCATACATTCACAAGGGGAAAAAGTTCTTCATCAGTAAGGGAATAAACTTCCAGTGCTAGCAAAGTGAGTAGGAGCATTACCACTAACTTCAGTCACATCCAGATTTTCTTTGCGGTGCTTTAGGCAGGTTTATTTGCGATGCCCTGTTCTACTCTCCTCCCGTGTACTGCTGCTGTTGACAGAGTTTGGGATGGTCATAATTTTGCAGAGGTTCAGTGTTTGAGGAAAGACCAAAGAACACCATCAACAAAGAATGCTATGGAGAAGAGCTACAAAGCACACAAACTTGGTCCATGAGCATCTTCAATTTGCAGGTGAGCTCCAGGACACTGGCATTCAAAAGACAAATAAGAGAGGATGAAGTTATTTGACAGAGAACTGGAAGGATGCTCATAGAGCTGCTGTAGTGTTCAGCTGCCTCCAAAACAGTTGTTGGAGCTGCCATATGGACATCATATGATTGCAGATATACAGGGAAGAAGGATTGTGAATAGAAAAAAAAAAAAGCATGACAAATTGCTGCAGTAAGGTGCTCTGATTGAAACCAAGCTTAATTCAAAGAAACCCTGTGCCCAGTGTGAAAAAAAGAAGTCACAATGGCCCTTTTCCACCTTACTCTATGCTGTGTCAGCATTTGAGGATCTCAGCCATAAACATCACTCATGATACAACACTGTACAGCAAACACAACAGATAGCCCAACCTTCCTCATCATCACAGTGCTTATATACTGTCCAGTTGGAATGCTTGCTTTTATTTACCATAACCAGAAATGTTTAACACTGCCTACGCTTAGATGATCTTTAAGGTCCCTTGCAACCCTAAACCATTCCATGTTTCTATGAAATGCTAAAACCAGGAGCACTCTTTGAAGCTTGGGAATTCTCATGGCTCCTGCTGCAATCTCAGCTCCCTGCCTGTGCCTTCCCTCATCTCTTAACAATTTATACAGCCTTGGCAGATAGTTTCTTTTCCTTCTAGTAGTGACAGCTGTTATTGTAGGAGACAGTACAGTATAAAGTTACTTATTAAGGGAGGTAAAGAGCTGCCTACCTGGAATATAGCCTTACCTCCAGTTGAATTCCACAGAAAAATAAGTACAGCCCTTTCTCCTTTGTGAGCAATGGCATGGAACATCTAAGGGATTGGCTGAGACCTGGGTTCCAGGTACTTCAGGTTTTCAATCCCAGTTTGCCTACCGATTCGCTCAGAGGGAAAGTTCTCTTTATCTTTTACATCAAACCAGCTTTTGCCCCCAAAATCTTACACATGTAAAGACTGTCTTGATCACATAAATCTCCTTTACAGCCCAATATGCCCTTTGTGCAAAACCCCTTTGCAACATTGCCTCAGTAAAAGCAAGAAGACAACAAGCAGTTGACTGTGTCAGGGCTGAATTATATCAAAGAATCTGGAGGCAGAGGAAAGAAGAAAGACAGAAGATGTGGAGCAGCTTAGTGATATAACATTCCTGTAAAGCTAAAGCATGGAGGTCCTTTCTGAGATAAGGAGTGCTCCAGATCAGGGATGACAGCAAAGATCCAAGGGGGCAACTTAATCCTGATCTAGGAAAACACTGAGACATTCAGAGCATGCTTCAGCAAAGCCCTATGACCACTGGCTTCTTCAGGACCTACAACTTTAAGCACCCGTTTAAGTGCTTTAAAGAAAACAGGACAGATGTCTTAGCCCATTGCAAGACCAAACTCTTCTGCCTGGCAAAAACTGATCCCTCATTCTGAAACTACAACCAAAATGAGCAACACTGAAAGACATAACAGAGCAGCTCTGATGGAGAAGAAACCCAGAGCAACACTGATGGATTATTCCCAGAATGTCTTTCCCAGAAGCATTAGTGCAATACGTGCCTGGGACAGCAGCCCTGACCAGTGCATGGAAAGAGTTGAAAAGCTCCCTGAGCCCTCCCTGAGTCCACAGACCTCCCTGCCTGATGAGCACATAAAAACAGCTCTGCAGAGCACTGCAGCCTGGGTCCCTACTAGAAACAACATTCCCTTCCTGCATCTCCTCCCCTTTAAATCAAGCTCAAACCCTAGATCTGGGGGCACCTCCACTATGTGTATAGTGGTATCTGTCCAACATTCCTCAGTAATAGCATCACTTGGGTTGGGGAGGAGGAAGCTGCACACTGGAGAAAGGCATCATATGAAGGATACGGAAAAGAGAGGCAAAATATAAACAATGCCCATCAGAGGTTTCAAACAGAGCCTTCTGCTGAGGCTAAGAGCAGTTATTTTAATCCTCAGCTACAAGTTACTGGGACACAATAAAGGAGAATTAGCAAAGAAAACATTTAATAGTGACTATAAGCACTTTATTCCTTGACTTACAGCTGAGAGTATTCAGTAACTCAGAGGTGGATGGGATAATAGGAACAAGAAAAGCTCCGGAAAACAGACTACCTGCAACTACAAGTGACAAAAGCAACTCATTAGAAGTAAGAGTAATGTGCTAATGATCATTTCCCTGCCAGGCAAACCCAGCTTTTCCAGCAATGGAGCACAAACAAATCTAGCAAAACCCAAGAAAAATTACCCTTCATCAATAACATCAGAAAGAACACAGAAAAGAAAGATCAACAGATTCTGTTGTTTGGGTGACAAAACCAAAAACAGAAGGGAAGAATTGCTTCACTTTGAACTGGAAGATTTGGCTTCTGAAACAAAACAATACAAAGGTATTTCTTCACATCAACTCTCCAGAGTTCTTCTGCAGTCTAAGATGAAACTTTATTTCCTTACATTTCCTAACTTAACAAAGCACTATGCCAAACAAACCAAAACATCCTTATACAAAAAGTTTGGATCACATTTTAATAGGAAAATGTGTTTTTCATTGTTAAATGTTGAAAGGATCAGCTTTGGCATTTCTAAACCAAAAATGTGTTGCATTAAGAAATCTGAAAGTAAATGATTTGGTGTTTACAAACATATATGTAACCCTTCTGTTCACTGAAACTATTTGTTTAGTTTCAACTTCATTTTATGATTTATGGTGCCTGTGAAGATTTTGGAAATAAAGGCTTGTGTAATTTCTGTCATTCATAACAATGATCTAGTACAGAAATACAATTCACAAACTTGATACAGCTGATTTTTTATTCACAGAAGAAACATCAGATCACTGCACTTTTCACCAATCACCATCATTCCTGATCAATAGAAATAACACACAGGAAAAGACCAAGATCTCAAGAAGCTAAGGCAGCACTTTCTGCTTTGTACACCTAATACTTGGAACAACTGAATACCCCTAGGGATTTATATTGCTAATTCTAAACATTTGGATTCAGGTTACACTTACATCTAGCTAGTTTGGAGTTTTCTTGCTATAGAATCATCAGAGAACCACAGAATGCTTTCAGTTGGAAGGGCCGTAAATCTCATACAGTTCCAATCCATTGCCATGGGCATGGACACCTTCCCACTACACCAGGTTGCCCCAAGCCCCATTTTTAAAAACCCAAAACCAACAACCAAACAATAAAACAACCAAAAAGCCCCATTTCATTACTCCTTTTTTAAATCCACCCTTCCTTATCCCCTTTTCCTGAGATGAAGACATTGAATATAGCCAAATTTATCCACTGTGTGGTCATACTAAGTCACTAGAAGTATCAGAGCTTTTCTGTACTGATCTTCAGGTATTTTTAATAGCCATAAACTTTATTCATGTAAGTAGTCTGAACATAAAGTTCTTTATTTTGAACATTGGTTTTTGGCAGAAGGAGATGGAACAGCAGAATGCCAACTCCTGGTTCCAATCAGTTCAGTGAGAGCTTAGCCTTCAGTGTTGCTACCAGATAACGTACAAAACTGGGGGATGGAAAAGGAAATGGAAAAGCAAAAGCAGTTCTGGCAAGTGAGCCCACTTTCCAGTAACATGATCCATGCACTAAGCCAACTCAACTAACAGGCCAATAACTTGCGATAAACTTATAGCTCCATTCTGAAAGCTGAACACATAAGCATGGGAAAGAAAAGGACAAACTGATTCTTTTCCTTCTTGTTGACTGAATACTTGCGGGAGAAATAAATTAAAATTGAAGATATTATTTTTAGGCTCCTTAAAATAAATGCACTCTTGGATGTACTTTGCAGCCACAAAGGTTACAAACAGTCTGGCTCAGTTTGAGGAGTCAGTGCCAAATTCTGTCTCAACATACATATCATCTGTATTGCACTGGGTATCTGTGAGTCTCTGTCATCAGCAAGGGCTACTGGGGCAGTAGGGGGGAATGCCCAAGACTGACATCCATCCCTGACACAGAACATGGGAAACCAGTGGGTTGGGTAGCCACAAAATCTAATATCCTGTCATCAAGAGTCACCAGGGAAAGGTGCCAGAAACTGTTTGAAATAGCAATGAAAGCAAGCCAGTTCCCAGGAAAAGCTTCCTGCTACCCTCCTCAGCTCAGGAGCTGGCTCGTGCCATGCAACAAGGAGAGACTGAGTCTGTCAAAGCTGTTACAATCCAGTGCTACAGTCCATCTGAAAATTAGCACCTGGTGAGTGTTGGGGGATTTGCAACTAAACCTCCCACAAACGATTGAAAATGGATGTTTGTGTGAGGTGTCCCTGCTGATGGCAGGGGGGTTGGAACTAGATGATCATAAAGTCCTTTCCAACCCTAACTATTCTAGGATTCTATGTTGTTTAAACATACTTCTTGGGAATTGATCTGATTTTGCACATGTTGCTGAGAGGTTGGTTCATTCATTCATGTGCTGCACTCTGATTTTTCAGGCAAGTAACAGCTACAGGCAGTCCTCTTTTCAGTTCAAGACCTCATGATGCTGGGCACTGAAGTTAAAACTCCCATTATATCCCCCATGTCATCGGCCACAAATTGCCTGCGTGTCATCCCTACCTCACAGTTCCTGCCAAAGAGGAGAGCCCTTAACATCCCCCACAAGCAAGTCTAAGGCTGTTCAGTCCCTGGTTTCTTATCTGCTACCTCTGTCAACAAATGTAACATCTGCCAAGGATGCAGCTCACATCCATTAGAAGCTCATGGGAGCGTAAGTCATGTTACAAAGGACAAAGCAGCCATTAGATTGTCATTACCTTCACTGTGCACAAGCCTGTCCAGCAGCTGACCTACACGTAGGCGCAAAAATTCTCAAGGCTTTGTACTAAATAGACACAGCAATGTAAACAAGAAACCTCAAGTCAGGGTTTAAAACAGGTCAGGGCATTCAAGAGTGATAATAACCTTTCTGCAAGTTTAAAACTCAACTGGTTTTCAGTTACTTTTTTCTTTTTTAATGGAAAATCATAGAATCCCAGACTGGTTTGGGTTGGAAGGGACTTTAAAGCTCATCCAGTTCCAACCCTGCCACAGGCAGTGACACCTTCCACTAGAGCAGCTTGCTTCAAGCCCCTGTGTCCAACCTGGCCTTGAACACTGCCAGGGATGGGGCAGCCACAGCTTCTCTGGGCACCCTGTGCCAGCGCCTCAGCACCCTCACAGGGATGAATTTTCTCCAATGTCTAATCTAAATCTCTCCTCTGTCTTAATTTAAAGCCATTCCTCCTTGTCCTATCACTTCCTGCCCTTGTCAAAAGTCCCTCTGCAGCATTCTTGTAGGCCCCCTTTAGGTACTGGAAGGATGCAAATTCAAATTTTGCTATTGGAAGAATGCCATTCAAAAAAAGCATAGGTATTTCCTGAATGGCAGGTTTTCATGTCAGGATAAGGACATTCCAGATTACTTCTTTCCTTTTCCCTTCTCCATTCCTGCTTTATAATAGAAATGAGGAGCAATAGAAAAAGAAAAATGGAGATAGACCCTTCAGAATGAAAACTTTTTCATCTTTGGGCTTCTCTGAAAAGAAATGCTAAGTTTCTACACCAAATACTTCTATTAACAACAGAAAAATTTACCAGCTGAATTACCTTACTTATGCAGACAGGGGGAAAAAGGCAGGCAGGAATCAAGCTACTTCCCACTGTCAAAACACAGGCTAAGCACAGAGCTAGTAACTGAATGCAAAACTCTCCAAACCCACTTCAGTGCTTATAGGGTAATACTATCCTTAGTACTGATTTCAATAGTTATCACCTTTCACTGATCCCAGCTCTTACTCATAAGCCCAGGGAAAAAAGCTTCAATACACACACATCTACCCTTCTTACATATCAGCTTCCTGAGAAATCTTTGCAGTGTGAGTATGGTGCTAGCAGCTATTAAGCTAAGACCCCATCTTCACTCAGTGCTTTCCAAAATTCACAAATCAAAAGCAAATGTACTCCTGGAGGTCTCAAAATAAGTGATGCAAAGACTTCAGTGCCTGAGTGACGCCAGATCTCAGCTGCTCCATTGAGGATCAGCACGGTGATGAAAGGCAGATTTGCTTTCTTGCCCTGTTACATTGAGTAAACCCCATTTTCCCTTGACAAAGCACTTTTCCAGTGATACAGTCAGAAAAAGCTTTAAATTTCCACTGTAACATTGGAATTAAGTGACAGGAACTGACACAGATGTATTTCTAATGACAATTTATTTCCTTCTCCTTCACTGCCATTTACATGTCACACAAGTTTCTGCCTCCATAGGAAAATGTGCACAGCCAAAACCAGTCCCCACATGTGCCATGGTTAGCTTCAGAAGTACCAACTCCAAACCTCTGGGGGAATATCTCTCAGAAGGTCAATCCATCTCCCATGGATCCCTGTGGCTACTTGTGTCACCTCTAGATCCATAAGGAACAGAAACAGCAAACATGTCCCACATCATCAGCAGCCACTTACAGCCTGATGAATTACATGACAGCACCTTCAACATCAGGAATTAAGAGCTGAATCTCCTTCTACCCCAAACAAGATCCTAAGTGGCGCTCCTCACCATCAGGAGCAAGATGGGAATGGTACTGGCCACATGGTCTGCCTGCTGTCTGGATGCATCACTGACCCAACGCTCAGCCTGCACCTCAGCATACTCACAGGGAAGATTTTTTTCCTAATATCTAACCTGTACTTACCCTGTTTAAGTTTGAACCCATTACCCCATGTCCTGTCACTACAGTCCCTAATGAAGAGTCCCTCCCCAGCATCCCTATAGGCCCCTTCAGATACTGGAAGGCTGCTATGAGGTCTCCACGCAGCCTTCTCTTCTCCAGGCTAAACAGCCCCAACTTTCTCAGCCTATCTTCGTACAGGGGATGCTCCAGTCCCCTGATCATCCTTATGGCCTCCTCTGGACTTGTTCCAACAGTTCCATGTCCTTCTTATGCTGAGGACACCAGAACTGTTGTCCCAGTAACTGTCATGGCCAACAGTGATGTTGTATGCACCTTGGATGGGACCTGGAGCAACCTGCTCTAGCGGAAGGTGTTCCTTCCTGTGACAGGGATTAGAACTGGATGAGCTTTAAGGTCTCTTCCAACACAAAGCATTCTATGGTTCTATAAATGTGAGCAGACTGTAACCAAAACACAGGGCCTGGGAAACAATAGCTGTTGGGGGAGAAACATCCCATTTATCTGTACCGTGTTAACTCAGGCATCCAACAACATGTCAAAAGCTATTAGCTGCTTCACTGCTAATTTGGGAACCCAGCACATGGGGTATCACATTGTTCCACACCAGCTGCTGTGAGTGGTATCTCCTCTTGGTACCACGGTAGACAGAATTTGGGAGGCACCAAATTACCTTTTGTGAAGAAAAAGCTATCTGAGGATATTCCCTTGCCATACTGGTACAAACTTCAGTATCTTAGGAAAGCTCAGGAGGCTTCCACAATTTTATCTCTAGGATAAGTGCAATTTATCCTAAGGGAAAGATTCCCTTGGAGACTCAGCTTGTAGAAATGTGAGAGTAGCACAGCTTCTCCAAAAATAATCAATTCATAGTCTAAAGGAAAATGAAAGAAAAATAGAATTTTCTCAACAGGGGAGGTTCAGATTGGATCTAAGGAAGAAGTTCTTTCCTGTTAGGGTAGTGAGGCACTGGAAAGGGTTGCTCAGGGAGGTAAGCTGTGAATGCTCCATCCCTGGCAGTGTTTAAGGCCAGGTTGGACGAAGACTTGGGTGACATGGTTTAGTGTGAGGTGTCCCTGCTTATGGCAGGGGGGTT
>JBAFWW010006594.1:0-13403 GCA_036873685.1 Agapornis canus
CAAGGCCAGGTTGGATGAAGCCTTGTGTGGCATGATTTAGTGTGAGGTGTCCCTGGTCATGGCAGGGGGGGGTTGGAAGTAGATGATCTTAATGTCCTTTCAAACCCTAGGTATTCTATGATTCTATGATTCTATAAACGGAGAGTTAAAATGTAATAGCTTTTTCTAATCTTACAGCTTTCTGTTCATTTTTCCTCATTGCAAAATAAAAATGGACTTGTCTGTGAGAGGAAAAAATAAAAAAAAATTAAACTGACTTCATAAGAAAATAGACTCAGGTAAAGTGATCATCTGTGAAAACAAAATTATTTGGAAACAATATTTGAGTAAGTTATATTATCCATATTTTATGGTTTATAGTATATGGCTCATATTTCATCTTACATAGGGAATAGAAACTGGTTTTTTGTTTTGTTACAGGACAAGACATGATCCCATCATGACCATAACCAACACTACATAATCATGTCTTCTCCAAGTAAAATGCTGATACTCAGACCAGGAACACTTGGCCGGCATGGGAGTCTTCCAGATGATGTGGAAATATTTCCTATCACTGTACAGCAAATTATAGTATCATAATGAAAAAGCTACTAATGCAGTTAACTATTCCCCCTAAGACTCACAAGGAAATTAAAGGCAAAGATAAACCCATCTCTTTTAATATTAATGCCATAAATGCATTTAAAACAGCAAACTACATAACCATGGAATGAAAATGTTAAGCAATATGCATAGTATCCCTTTCATTTTCTACATTTTAACAGCTGGAATTTTGAATAAATTTTGTAGCTTAATGTTAACACTGATTGTAGAAAAAAATTTGGATCTCAGTGCAGTTTGGGGAAGTTTTAATATAAAACCCAGTATATAAATACTAGTTACAATATAAACTCACCAGTTCTGATATAAAGCAGGATGTGTATTTCATAAATACCTGCAGATGTATCTCACTGTCTGAAAAGTCACTAAAAATATAAGCAATGACTCCTTCAAGAGAGATTTTTCCACCTTCACCTTTTAGGACAGATACCATATATTCCATGGTTGCAATAATTTCCTCTCATCACTGGGCAGATCAGGTGTTAGGTGTGTCAGCTTCCATGGGATGCCAGTTTAAATTAAACAAGCATTACACACTAATAATCAGCTTTGAAAGCTAATATTGTAATTCTAACCCTCCTTGCTCTTTGTGACATTGGAATCCCTTCAGAAATGTCAGAAGAAAACTGACAGTTTCCTTACAGGTTATCCAGCACAGCAATTCAACATTGCAATTTATTTCACTAGTAAAAATTATGCAAAAATACATATGGAGGGCAGGAGGTGGAATTGCAAATTTCTACATGTAGTTTGGGGAAAGAAATGGGTTTGATTTATGATACCTATGACTCAGGAATCATAATGCACTTTCAACGATTATTAAAATAATAATGTTGTTTAAAAAGAAACAGAAGATATTTCCAAGGCATCAAGCATTTTGCCATTAACTTGACATGAATGGATAATTTTAGACAACGAAGAATAAGGAAGACTCTGTATAATAAGGAAAGGTCAAACAGAGACATTTAAATTTAAAGACTGCATTTAACTTTGTTGCAGAAAATATCTTTCTCTAATGCCAAGTGCTGCTTTGCTCTGTTTCAAGACAGCATTTATGCATGTGAATTAAACATATGCTTACTTTCACTGCTATTCAGCAAAGTACCTAAGTCTACTCTTAATGTTGATAAAATGGCTGTATCTTTTCAGTAAACCAGGGCATTAAGGGTTTGTCTAAGTTTTCTTGTGATATTATTTTTTAATGGAAAAAAAATAAAAACCTTTAAATTTTTTTTAAGGACATTTTTCACTTCACATTTTTATTATTTTCTAGTTAACAAAAAAGCAAACCATATGATACTGGCATTTTTTAACAGAAATTTAACCCATTTCAAAACTTTTAGTTATATACTTAGTTAGCTATGTATGCATATGCTCCTACACTATAACCAAGGTGTGCCTTTTTTGTGGTTGGCAACTTATTTTTGTTGGTTTGGTTGGGTGTTTGTTCTCTTTGATTTTTTTTTTTTTTTTTGTCTGTGGGTTTTTTTTAATTATTGTTATTTTGGGGGGAGTGCTTGATTTTGTTTTTTTCAAGATGTTCGTGCTACTTGTATTGTGCAATAGTAAATCGTATTTGGGTGAGACACTGTGCAGATTTCTGTGAACGTAGTTGTTAACACTGGCTACCCTACTCACTATTACTGGAACTCACTGGACAAAATTCATTCTCAGTGTAATGCTCTCATATTTATTCAAACTTACAGTAAGAATGGCATTAAATGCAAGAATTGTTTGATGCATTTCATTTACTAAGTGTCATATATCTGAGACCTTTAAAAAGAGAACTATGAACAAGAAGGTTCTTATGCAAAGTTCATCCAATAGGAAAGCATAAAATAGAGATAGTTGCTTGTGTGAAACAACGAGAATCGTTCTTTTAAAAACCTCAATATAGCCATGTGTTGCTAGTGTCATGAGACACTCTTTTTTTCTTTTCATGTAGTTCCTAAAGCATCAAAAGGTTGTGTAAACATCAAATATTCACCACATTTGATCATAGTGCACTACTTGAGGAAGAAGGCTGTTTGGAAGGGATGGAACACATTGGCTTCACAGGGAAAGGACAACTCAATGGCTTGGCTGACTGACCTAGTAAAGTGAGCTTTCAGCAAAGGTCATCAGAATTGGAAGACTGAAGCCCAGAGCAAAAGCAAAAACTGCAAATAAAGATGGTTTGGGAGGGAGATCTCTTCCAAGGGGATGTTCATGTCACTGCACTGAAGTCAGCATATTCTGAAGCTTTCCTTCAACCTCTGTATAAAAGCTGTAAGGTTAATTTTTACTTGCAGGATTGCATCCTCTTACAGACCCCTTCCATTGAAGTCCATTGAATTTTTGCCCTTGATTTTTATGAGAATGATGCTGAGGCCCTGGTCCCACAATACAGTAACACATAGAGAAAACTGTGATTTAAAACCTTCGCCAAGTTCAGTACATAGTGGTATACAGTTGTAGCTTTATCAACAGTCTCTAGTGCCATGGAAATGAATGTAACTGATGAAATCTCCAAGAGAGTGATAGACTTTATTCTGTAGAAAATAAAATTTAAAAATATTTAACATAGCAGGTGTGCTTTTTCTAAACAAAGAAAACATTTGTTGCCCATATGTACTTTCCATTTATTCAAATAATTTTTAAGTATGGTACAATCTTAACATTGCATCTTTATAGTCTTGCATTTTGCACATCCATATGTACCCCTGTGCACTTATACAGCCTAATATGAGGAGCTAAAAAACTTATTTAGAAATTAATGAAATATAAGATTGTAAGGCATTTCATTGGTTTAACTGGATGACTTTTCTTATGTAAGAAATTGAATACTGAGTGAATCCAGAGAAATTTTCCGACCACAATAGAATGTGAAGTGCAATGGATAGAATATACCTCATCTTGATTCCCATTCTCTTTTGCACCACATTTTTTTTAGTATAAATTCACCTGAAACATTTTTGCAAATATTATCTTGCTCTGTATGTTTTAATAATGTTTTTTTTTCTTTCTTTTCTTTTTTGTATACTCACTTATCCTTACATTTTGATTTTTGACATGGAAAGACATACTGATTACACTATGCAGAGGCTTCTTTTAGGAAAGATGAACCTTGGCTTCTCCATAAAAAAAAAATATATGAAAAATCACAGAACATGTCCGTAAACCAACAGAAAATATAACTCAAATATAAGTCTCCAGAACAAACTCTCAGCTCCATGACATAGTCTGTACACTTGCCTCATTAAGAAGGCACATGCTAAAAGAAATGTATAGTAAAATATTTGGTTTTGCATAGCAGCAGAAAATAACATGCTGGGTCAGTCCTGAAAAGACATATCATATAGTCTTTTGTATTAAAGCAAACTAAATGTTGATGCTAAGAAAAATATATATTAGCAGGTAGGAGCCTAATAGATATAAATCCAGCTAACTCATTCTAGAAATTAAAAATCTAAAACCTGTAGAAAATTAATCAATATCATGGAACTTATATACATGATCCTGCTCTCCAATTACTTATGATAATTAGTTCCTATTGCAACTTACTGGCCTATTTAAGTCAACGCAACACAGGCATGCAAATATACGGGTAACACATGGATGCTCTAATGAAAGAACCTTTCATTTCATAATGTTACATCTTCTTATAGAAATCCAAAGTTCAAAAGGATTTATGTACTGCCAAAATATTGTTCTGCTTGTTGTCAAAAGATTACAAACTTTTAAAATTACATCTTCCATGTTCACTCAACTTTATTTTCAAATATTAAGAATAGAGTCCTTAACTGGCTGAAATAGTTAGATCTCTGCTATTTGACATAATTAAGATTATTTGGGAGGCAGTATTTCTGCTGAGGATCTGTTTTCAATCCTCTTTACTATCCAGTGACACATTGAAAAGATCAATCGTCCTATGGGATGATAGTGCACAAAATATTGCAGACATTAAATCCTCCCTAAAAATTCAGATGTATCTTTCAGGTCTATGCATTTTATTCCACAGTTAAATGATTAAGACACATTGGGGTCTAATCTGAAAACATGTTTAAAATCTGGAGCTATTTCAGATTGCTGTCTGCGTTTGCAAAAGGATTAGCAATTTGTGACTTGTGTCAAAATATCTGGCCTGAAGTGACAGAAATAATACATTTCCCTGATTTAATGCATGTGAAATTCTCTGGCAACAGGGGAAAAAAAAAAAAATCAAAAAACCAAAATCAACCACCCCATATATAGAAATCACAGGCATTTATCTTTAGCAGTTCAGAATGTTTAAGCAGAAAGGATTAAACTGCTCAGAATTTTATAAGGCCCATCTCTGCATGACTATAAACTGGACAAATAAACTTATTAATGTCCTATGGCATAGAATAAGACCATTAGGAAAATAAATTATGATTATACTACATTGGAGTGGTAGTAGGAATGAGAAGTTCCAGGAACCACATACAGGATCTCTAGAATTAAATTGTTTGAATAGTTGTATATGGAGATACGTGGTTTAATGACCAGATGAAAGTGGAGATAAAGAAAGCACTAAATTGTTATACAAAATTGAAGACATTTCTGTAGGGAATTGTACAGTCTTCACACAGAACCTCCCTAGCCAAGACTTTCATTTTTCCTTTATACTGACAGGCTAAACTTGTGTTGAGATTGTGAAGGTCATATCAGAGCAAATACCAAATAAAATCCTTTCATCTAATGATTGCTATCATAACAACTGGGGACTAAGATTGTGAACAAAAATAAAAGAAAAATTAAAAAAAAGGATACAACTTTATGGTTTGAATCTAGGCTCTGGTGATGGATGGAGCAACAGATGTATTAGCTATGGAAAGGACAACAGCGACATTCAGCTGAGAATGGATTTCAGAAAGAAAGCAGACACTTTGGGTAAATTCTGTCTATCTCTGTAGCATGGAGCCTTAGACAGCCAACAGTCCTTTTGCAGAGCTTCAACAAGCTATGCCAAAGTGGGCCATTCTGGAAGAAAGGGCAGAGGGGTGGATCCACTGCCTCTTGACAACACATATGAACTGCAACTTCTTCTTTTTACAACTTCTTTTTAGTCCACTTTTCAATGTGGAGTAATTCTCCTGGATAGATCTCAGTCAAATAAGAATAATTACAGTCATCAATTGTGGAGGAATTATACAATACCAAAGGTGCCTTTTATAAATCCTGTCATTGTTCAGTTTTTACTGCTTTAAATTATGATGGCTAGCACCTTATTGAAACATACCCCCACTGCTCAGTGTCATAGACTGCACCAGGTGCCCTCACTTAAAACAATGCTAATCAAGGTGACAAAATCTAAAAGTTATTATGATGAGAGCTGAAATATTTTACCTACCCCCATCAAATTACCACACAGGTGGAGTATTTCTTTTTCCTTGGAGTACTAGTATTATTTCTCTGTATTGACTCATTCTTTCCTAACCATCTGTGCTTAATCTTGCAAACAGAATGTCTAATATGATGGAAAATTAATTTCATATGCCTGATCAGTTCACATTCACTACCAATCTGCCAAATTTAACTTAAACTTCACGTATGGACATATTTAGACAGTATTCAAAAGTAATGAATGTCACTCACCTCATTTTATGGATGGAGAGTACTGTCAAACAAACCTGTTGTCTGTTGAAATGTGTAAGAGTGACTAATAAGAGCAACTGTGCTGATACAGAATACTTGGACTTCTCCAGGGCATTTGACTTAGTACATAGCTATTTGATAAAAAGAAATGAGCATTGTAGAATTATATGATGTAAATATAAATTACTGACTGATCACAGTATAGTTCTTATAAGGTATGTATCAGTGAATCTTCCTTTACAGAAGGTTTCCTTACATTTTGTATTTGATAGAAAGTTTTTTTTTTATTTAGTAGTGGTTTAAACAATCATATGATTTCTTCCTAGTGAAGTTTACAAAAAGACTGAGGAAACATAAATAATGAAAAAGTTAATAAGAGCTCTGGCTTATGGACTGCTCTGAATATTGATTTAAAGTTCAGAAGCTAACAAAGTCGATTTTAATACAATTGTGTCCAAAGTATATGTTGGAATAGGGAATACAATTTGTATCTGAAGAGCATTAGAATGCCCTAGAGGGTGAAAAGGTCAGATCATTGTGCAGACTACTTTCATGTATTAGATTGAGGTGCCTTGTTTAGAGTCTTGGACATCCCAGGTGCCTTGCTACAACTGACAGTGACAGGCATATCTAAAAATCTCTTCATTGACCTTGTCATATGAAACTGCTAATTAGGTGCCTCAAATAAGTGTCTAAACTAGGAAAATTTTGTGCCCCTGAGAACTTTGGGTCAAGTGTGAAATGCTAAAGATAATTTTTCTCATTCTGATGCTCTGCCAAGAGCTCAGCACTTGTCTATGAAAAGAGGAACCTCAAACAGTTAGGGAAGTGATGTTGCCTGTATACACATCGTCAAATACCATGGTTCTAGTGTTTGCACTTCTGGAACATGTGAAAGTAGTGCAGCGAGTTCACAGGAAGGACACAAATATGACTGAGGAATCCTTGTGATAGGAGGTTTAAGGAGCTATATTCAGTTTATCAAAAAAAGTGAAGAGGTGGCTTGATCTTTGCATAGGTGCTTACATGTGGAAAAGATGTGGCAAAGATAGAGACTTTTCAACCTTGCTAACAAAAGCATATGAAGATTAAACGACAGGAATTTGAAGTTAGATAAATTTCACCTTAAATGAGTGGCTTTCTTTTGTAACATTGAACATTGTTAAGTATTAGAGCAGCTTATCAGAGAAATAATAGTGTTACTGTTATCTGGATTCTCTGAAATATCCCTGAAACAGTTTGAAGTCAATACCTGGGAGAAATTATCCATGCAGTGTGTGGCTGACCACATAAAATGTTCTGGTGGTCTCTTCTAGCCTTTGTTTTTATTTGTGCAATACACATTATTCCTTCCCTAGCAAAGCATGAGAAGAGCAAAATTGGTATTTCTTCATTATGCTTACTTAGCTTCATGTAAACAGCTTTTCACTAAGGTAATTATTATAGCCAACACTGATGAACTCTAATTTCTCACATAACCATATGCATTGGTTCAGATGTAACTTTTTCACCCTATTTCACAAGAAGATGTTTGACCTTTTCTTTTTCTTTTCCTTTCTGCAAGACAGCATCTTTGTTGTATACAGTGAGCACAGGGATAATCTTCACTTAATTAATATATACTATAAATTCAGGTACCATTTTAATCTCTCTTGAAATATTTGCATATTTAACTCCCAAATCCTGAAATACTCAAACTGAAATTTGCGCTTTTGGATGTTTTGATGGATTTTGACAGCCTGTGATGTAGGCGTTCAGACTAGATGATGTAATGGACCCCCTGATAAAATATTCTATGACACTGTGTTGCTTATTTGGCAACACTCCATATATATGAGCACTTGATACTGTTCATCACATCACCCATCACACATCACTCATCTCAATGACTAATTTCAAGTGAAGTATAGATGCAGAAGACTGCAACAAATAAGCAGTTTCATAGTATTTAGGATTGGACGTTCAATCCCATAAAGAGAGTGAGTTGAAAAACCTGAAAAAATTTAGTGGATGGTATTCTAACTGGTGTTTTTTTATTCATGCAGAGGGACACTGTGTCTCTGAGCAAATATTTTCAAGGCAAGAATTTGTCACACATTCTATCTAATGAAGGAGTGACCAACACCCACTTCAGTTTAGGCAGTGAAACCAGATGTTCCTCCTCTTTAATCCTCTGCAGACTGAGAGTGGAGATGAAGTAATAGGAAAAATACTTGGAGAGGGAGTAATGGGGCAGGTCATTGTTTGTTTTGCTTATAAAAATACATCAGAAACAATACCCTAAAATAATAGATTTATATTTCAATTTTATTTCTTAACAAAAAGCTGAAAGTATTATGACATTACCAAATACTAGTCAAGAGTAGAAAAATTCTGTCATGTAAAATTTAAACTGAGATATGACTGGAACATTCTCTCTTAATTTCCATGTCAGTTCAACTTCATTCTGTTAAAGCAAGGCTGAGGAAGTCATATTGCCTACATTTGTTTGGTGTAGGGAGGTGAATTGAGGTGCTGGAGTAGATCCAGAAAAGGACAACAAAGCTGGTGAAGGGTCTGGAGAATAAATCTTATGAGGAATGGCTGAGGGAACTGGGCTTGTTTAGTCTGGAGAAGAGAAGGCTCAATGCAGGACCTTGTTTCTCTCTACAACTACCTAGAAGGGAGGTTGTCGTGAGGTGGGGGTTGGTCTCTTCTCCCAAGTAACAGGTGATAGAACAAGAAGTAACAACCTCAAGCTGTGCCAGGGGAATGTTAGGAACAATTTCTTCACAGAGATGGTGATCAGGCATTAGAACAAGCAGCCCAGGGTGTGGTGAAGTCACCATCCCTGGAAGTATTCAAAAACCATGTATATGAGACCCTCAGTGATATAGTTTAGTGGTGGTCTTAGCAGTCCTGGGGTGACGGTTGGTAATCAATTCAACTGTGTTTGGTGGGACTCCCATGTGGACTTTTTAAATGTGCTTTGTGAGTTAGTTAATCATAGAATCACAGAATCGTAGAATGGTTAGAGACCATAAAGATCATCTTGTTCCAAGCCCTCTGCCATAGGGAGTGACACCATCCACTAGACCAGATGGCTCAAAGCCCCATCCAGGCTGTCTTTGAACACTTCTAAGGATGGAGCATCTACTTCTCTGGGCAACTTGTTCCTGTGTCATACCACCCTCACAGTAAAAATATTTTTCCTAATATCTAATTTAAATCTACCCTTTTTCAGTTTAAAGCCATTATCCCTCATGGTACAGTTTGGATTATTGGAATGTCCTTGGAGTACCCCTAAAACCTGTTGCTCTGCTAAATAAAAAACTCATTAAGACAAAATCATTGCCTGACTACAGACAGCTCATCCAATTTATTTAAGGTTCATCATAATTCATGTAGCATATTTTGATCTATAGAACAGTAGTAGAGTACTAGCAGATACATGTGGAGAAACAGATTGAGACAGTATGCACTTATTCAAGTACTCATCTTCTGTTTTCAGAACTGGGTTTATATACAGGCAAGTGATAAAAATCAGATCCAGATGCTTCCCCACACCCTGCCTTTTGTTGGCATCAAGGCTAATAGGAGGGACAAACGTCAATTTGATAAGAATGGGAGTGGAGTAAATTTTTTTCCTGCATTTTTCTTCATCTTCTCTATTTGGTTTGAAAACTTATCTCAGATATTTTTCTCACAGAATGCATAAGAAGGATTCATGTCCAATTCATCATGGGAAAATTGGGGTGGAGGGTCTCTGGCTCTTGTTTTCTTCTGAGAAATTACGTTTATTTCAATGACATGAACCTTCTTTCATTTCTGGATGATAGACAAATAGAAATTGGAGGAACCTAGCTTTTTCTGGCCTGAATGAATTTTTGACATTTGAAAGCAACTCATGAAGTCAGTGCTACTGAACTCATTGGCTGGCAATTAACTTAGTTTTTTTGGGCAAGATTTTGAAATATGTTCTTTTACAAACACCAGTAGTTGTTCTGTCTGCAAAATCAGCACTCTTATTTTTCCAGTTTGTAATTTCTTTCTAAATGACATAAAAACCATGAGGTAATTTGCTGAAATGTTTAAACTTGTGGAAGCAACATTCATCGGAGTCAAAATAATTAGAAAGGGACAAAAAGATAAAAAACTGCATGTTGCTGTCAGTGGCTATACTTGCATATTTTTAGAATTGTAATATCTGGCAACAGCTCTCCAAAAGTGAACTGCCTGGAACTCCAAAGCAATTCAATCAAACCAGTATTACCATAGAATGACTGCAGCAAAATATTACATATTTAATCTTTCAAATTGACATATAGTATATCATAGAATGTATAATTAATTGATTTAGAAAAATATATTTATTTAGATTCTGGTGGTACAAAGCTAGTTTGAAGTAGAATTAAATGAATGTAATATTTATTGCTTCTTGGTTTTTCTGTCTTTATTTGTCAACATATTCAAATATAATTATTTATATTAAGATGAAATGCATAGTATCATCAAATTTCTATAGAACATGAAAAGCATGAAAGAACCATTTCAACATATAGAGTGTATCACAATATGGCGTGATTGTGAAAGATTTTAAGGCACATTTCAGTTAATATATGATGAGATTAATATTTTCTAGGAGACTGACTAGGGAAATGGACTTTTTTACTGTGGTTTTCTTTTTGAGAAAGATAGATTCTGTTTTTCAGTAAGTTCCAAAGGTTAATGATCTGCCAATGAGACAATCAAATTCTGCCTAGTTTTTGACACAAATATGTCCTTTTGGCTTTGCCATTTGTTGGAAGAGCTCAGTGTTCTGCAAGGCACAGCTCAAACCTGATTTTAATAAGAATGTATGAATCTGTAGCTCCTTCTCATAATCTGTATTGTAACTCACAAAAACATGCTGAATACTGCATCAGTATGCCATACAGTCACCATTTTGGGATATTCCCACTGTTCAAAGCAAAAATGTTAATGCTTTGGTTTCATAACAAATGGCTATTCAGAAATGAATGACCTTACATCAACTTCTGTTGCAAGCCAGCAACGAAATAAATTTTCCTGCAACATAGGACTAGAGAGCAGCAAGATCAGGAGTCTCAAGTGGATGTTTTGTTCCAACTGATTGTTTCTCTTTGGCCTGCTCTGTAAGCTGGAAGAGAAAAAGTTGTACAAAAATATAATCCTGCTATTCTATTATGTTCTTAAGTGCCGATATCTCTAATTTGTATGTATATACAATTTGTAGGTTAAGAACTCTGTATTGTTTACAGAGAGGGTTGCATCTTCCCTTCTCCATCAGCTCAGGCAGCATTGAGAAATTTATGGTTAAAGTCCCTGACCACAGTATATCATCTGTGTTGATACTGCATATTATAAACCAGCATTTGCCCTTCAAATTAAAAGTCCTAGGTTTACTAATTTTTAAATGAAACTGGGTACTGTTTAAAAATGGAATAGTGTCGTTGCATTTTTAAGACTGTTTTGTTTGTTACTCTCCCTTCTATGACAGTCAGACAGTGAGAAAGAAATCAGAGAGCTGAAGTGGAAGAAATGGGAGACAGTAATTGGAAGTCACTGCATTGGGATACTCTGACTAGAAAGATCAGCATAGAGAAACTGAACTGCAGTTTTGTGAGGATCTTGTCCCTTCAACTCCTGGAGCTACAGGATGTTCTTATCAGTCAAAGAAAGAAAGATTACAATTTACCTACTCAGTCACGTGCCATGTGTTATTTTTAACCTATCATACACATGGCACCTGTCTTTTTTTAATCCAGATAGTCAGCTTTTCAGATAATGGAAACTAATATAGCTACTTACTAGTGTAGCAAACATATTTCCTGTTGGTCTACACACATACAAAAATGGTAATTTTCCCGTGACTGGAGTATGGATAAAATTTTAGAACCTCAGTTTCACAAAGGAGAAAAACAAACAAAAAGAAAGGAAGGGAAGAAGGTGAAACATAAAGGGACGATCATAGCCCACACATTCTTACATATGCGTCTTGTTTCTCATTTTTTGTTTGTTTGTTTTCTATTTTTATTAGCCTGTAGCATATGCTTTCTTAAATTGTTTTCATAAATATATAGACATTGCTTTCTTCAAACTGTAATAGGAAGCCTGACAGGAAGTTTATGAGAGGAGCAAGGAAGATATGAAAAGTTCCCTTATTTTAAAAATTGCTTAATATTTAGTTTATTCCTCAGTTTCAGAAGACAGCATGTGTCTGCAAACCAAATGGTTTCAAATGTGTTATGCTGAGTTCTTAACTTCTGGGATGATTCTTATTTTGACAGCAGTTGGAGGTGCACAATATTGATTGGATCCTTGGAAGCTGTTTCTGGTGATGTGACTCTAGTTTAGTTTGCCAAAGAGATGCAACTTTACTCAGAAAAGTTTATCACAAAAACCCAACAAAACATTAAAAACCCCAACTTTAAATTAAATAACTTAGTTGATTTATAGACATACATTTTAAGGAGATTAATATCTGCAATTATAGTTTATTCTAGCCAAGTACTTTTTTTTAAGTCAGCTCCAGCTCCTGCCCCCTGTTTTCCTGTTGTTGTGACAGTAAACAATACTGCAAGTATGGGACAAGTCTGAATTTTAGCTGCTCTAACTCGTTAGGTACAAACCTGTCAGTTAAATGTGGAGTAGAACAATTAAGGAGTGATGTTAAGAGACAGAATAAAACAAGTTTGGGCTGGAGAGCTTAAGCTGAAATTTGTGAGAAAAATTATTAGGGGAAACCCATTATAAACTGATAAGTAATTTTGATGTGAAATAACTCAGAAAAAATATTTAACATAATTAAAAATTAGCTTTAATTTTTTAAGATACAGGAAAGTTTTTCCAATTTATCCAAGTTCAGCTGCACAAAACCTTACACACAGTTCATGTGCACATCAACTATTTATAATGTAGCTTAATGCTGCAGTTAATGTTCTTCTCTGTGATACTATTTCACTCAGCTACAAGTGTCAGTAAGGAGCTGACGTGCTTGCTACGCATGATCAATACTAAGAAGCTGAAATTAACAAAGAATTATTAAAGTATGCCATCTCCCATCAAACTAATACGAATATAAGCCATCTTCAGTGTGCACTCACAGCCCAGAAAGCAAGCCATAGTCTGGGCTGCATCAAAAGGAGCATGACCAGCAGGTCAAAGGAGGTGATCCTGTCCCTCTACTCTGCTCTCATGAGACC
>JBAFWW010006596.1:0-14984 GCA_036873685.1 Agapornis canus
CCCCCTTTTTTTTTTTTTTTTTTTTTTTCCCTTTTTTTTTTTTTTTTTTTTTTTGTTTTGTTTTCTTTTGTGTGTAGAGAGAATTTAACTTGAAGACCAGAAGATATGATGCTTAAAATGATGGTATTCTATAAATGCAGATGACTTGAGAGCTATGAAACAAGAAGCTCAATTAAATGTGGAAGGAATGAGCTAGTGAGTAATTCACAAAGGAAAAATAAACCATAGACAAAAATGTATTTTATAGTCATGCAGAAGAAGGACAGAGTGTGCAACAATATATGCTAATTTAAAACTTGGTCTGTACTGAATATCACCAAAAAATTTACTTGGAAGGTAAAATTACAGATGACTACACCTCTTCCATCTTTACTTGAATGTGCTGGTTTTGATCTTGTCTTTGTTAATTTGTTTAAAACAAAACCAATGACCCTATGGCTTCATCAGATTTCTTAAACACATTGAAATCCAAGTTATGATGGCAAATATTTCTGAATAATATTAAGCTCCTACATAAACACCCCCTTCCTCTCATCTGCCAAAACCTCTCTCTTTAAGAAGAGAGCAGCTGACCTTTAAATCTTATCACCAGCACTGTCATATTTGATGTGATCATTCATTCAGAATGAATGAAAAATATCATAAACAAAGGACTTACAGTGCATAGCAATAGTATTTGGAATCTCCCTTTTTCTGTCCATCCATCTCTCATTTGCTGTATGCATTGTCATTCTTATTTAACCCACTGTGTTAGCTGCCTGGTTTGGACTGCCAAATGACAGGCTGGAAGGAAACTTGGAGGACTCATGCTTCAGACAGGGACAAAACTGTCAGGCTGCTCAGAACTTTACCAGTTCCACCAAAGGTGAGGATTCCTTGGCCTTTTCACAAAGTCTGTTTCAATGCTTAGTTATCCTCACAGGGGAAATTCTTTCCTTATATCCAGACGGACTCAGTTTTCATTTGATCTGTGCTTGTTGTCTTTCACATATGCCCCATTGTGCAGGGTTTGGTTTCATCTCCTTGATGCCTGTGGGTACTGGAAGCTGCTGGTCAGCCCTATCCCTACTAGAGGCTGGGCCAGCCCAGCCCCCTCAGCCACTCCTCAAGGCCAAGAGCTCCAGCCACAGCTATCACAGTGACCCTATCCTGAGCTTGCTTCAGTTATTAGCATCATTGTTGTTCTGGGGAATTAAAATTGAGTGCAAGAATCCAGATGTAGTCTAACAAGTGTCAGGTAAAGTGGGATAATCACTTTCCTTTCTCTATTTACTGTAGTCCTGTTGATACACCCTGGTATGCTCTTAGTCTCCACCACTGCCAGAGCATGCTAGTAGACCTGACCTCTGGAACAGCTTTAAGTGATATCTTAAAATGATTTGGCACCTAATGCTTTAATTGTTCTCCTCACAGTTCCCAGTATTTCCCAGGTCAGAATAAATGAAACTGAGTGCAGAATGTACAAGCCTTTATCAGGAAGATGTAAACATCATAATTCACCTGAAAGTCATGGACCTTAGATATGGACAGCAGATACACGTTGATTTGTCATCTTATATTAGATGATCCAATCACTGTGGTCCTGAAAGACAACTTCTGGGAATCTCTATCAGCCACTTGGTCATTACACTATTTAGACTTCTTGCAGCTCTACACATAATGCTCTTTTTGTATTGATCACCTGAATGTGGAATATCAATCATCCTTCTCCATAGTGGATGCCTTTTGATGTGTTCTGTTTAGGCTAACATTTCAGTGGATTAAAACTCTGTACATTTTTAGACCTTTTGTTTAATATTTATGCTATTTTATTATGCAACACTGATTATGCTGATGATATGAAATAACTGGCCTGTGAACTGATTTGCTCATTAAAGGCTTTCAGACATGCAAATGTGCATGATTTCAGCCAGCAATATAAGAGGTCATAAAGAGCTATGACCATGCAACCAGGAATATGAAGTGAGACTTGAGGTTTTCCTACACAGCTGTATGAAAATATCAAAAGCCAGGCAGATAACTATTTCAGTAAAGCATTGCAGCACATGAATAAAAATCTTCTGGGTGGATTTTTTTTTTTTTTTCTGAGTAGGAATAGATTAGGGTTATTGCAGAAATAGTCATCAAGTATTTATTTTTTGAATGCCTATTAGTGACCAAAGGTGAAGTCTATTTCAGCATCTACTACTTTTGCATTATCTTGCTTCATCTAATTTTTGTTCAAATCAATGTTAGTTTATTACATTTCACTACAGATTTATAAGTGTATGTGTGTGTGTGTGTATGTGAGACAGGTAAGAAAGAAGGCAATGCAATTCTGCTAGTGAAATGTCAAAATAAAAAAATCAATGTTAATGAAATGTGCCATGTGAGAGAAAATTGTTGAAAGATGATGGTCTATTGCAGCTACTTTTCATCAAATACTGGGGGTTTTTTTTTTTTTTTTTTTTTTTTTTTTTTTCTTTTTCCCTGGTAATGTGCAACTTTTTGTTCTCTCTTTGGCTTTTGTTCTGTAGCACTGAGCCTTCTGGAGCTGAGGAAGATTGTGACTGCTTCTTTTCCAGCCTGAATTCCCTCTTTGCATAACCCCTAGAAGTACATAACTTTTTTCCTCTCTCCTTACAAGACTCAGTAGGACAGTTCATAAATTCAGACTTTGCAATAAATCCAGAGTTTGCAACTATATGAAAACCTACCAAACACCAAAACCTTCTACTGAGAAGAGAGGATTTTGATTTCCAGGGTGACTTGTGCAAGTTACATTTAAAAACCTAATACCCTGTTTCTGCTCAATTGTCTCTGTGGCCTGGCCTTCCATGATAACCTCTTATTGAATTGCTGCAAAGGACCGTAGATATCCCCCACTGTTCTAAATAATAGGAAATATCTCTCTAAGAAATCTGGAACATGGAACAGAATGAAAGCAGGAGGTATACAAACACCGCCATGGCTAATTAAATAGGCTACCGTACAGTGGGCAGTGAGTAGCTCTAATAGACATCGTGGCACCTTCTCTTTAGCAACTGCTTAAGATGCCAAAGTCTGGCAGTCCTGTAGAATAAGCAGTATGAATTACTCATTGTTCTTTCTTTTTTCTTTTAATTTTCATCTTCTTTTCATCATAGTAACTTCTATATCAGGTTGCCTGAATAATGTTTGCAGTTCCTTTTCTTTGCAACGATCCACAGAGCACTAGAGCAAAGAGAATCATGTGGAAAGTAACCAAGATTACTTTCCGTAGGACAGATCCAGGATTCAAATCTCTGGAAGGAAGAAGGGTCTTCCTAGGGATTCTGAGAGATTAGTCACTAATGCTAGAAACTGCAGCAACCCATAAGACCCAGGCATGCATTCCACGAAAAGCTGTGGAATTTTTTAAGAGAAAGAAATTTAACATATTTTCATATGGAAAAAGTTTGCTTCGCCACAGAGTGAAACTTTAAAATTTTTTGTGAAAATCTCTCACTCATCAGTCAAAATAAAGAAAATGCACTGCCAGCAGCATAAAAGACTTCTAAAATAACTGTAGCTTGCACAAATGCTTTTGAAAAGAAAAATGATATGAAATGTTTACAGTAAAATAATACAAAACCCCAGCCATTTTGACTATTCTGAAAATGCTTTAAATCAGTAACTAGAAAACACTTGTTTATATATTTAACTGCAGCTTTGTTGGGAGGGACAGACTACTGTGGTTTTGGTCTTCTAAATGAGATCCAGATATTTTCTGTACTTCAAGCTGAAATACAATTGGACATCTGCTACTGTAAGTTAATCAAATCATTGTTGGTTTTCCTGCAGAGTGAGTTTAATTGTTCTGTAACTAGGTTGGGTGCACAATGCAATCCTCCCCATGGCTACATACATTTATTTAAATTGCTTCTGAAGTTGACAGTGATATACGATAATATGAAATTTGTGTTGATCAACAGCAAACTCCTCACAAAACAGTAAGTACAAGCAGCGCAATAATATGAGCAAATCATTCAGCTAAACAAGCTGGCAGGTGGAAGATCTGGTTTTGAATACTAAGAATGCAATCAGTTGAAGTGCTGAACTATAGGCATTCTTGATTAGGATGTGATTCTAAGTGAAAATAGAAGGAGGTTGCCTAGAGTGGAACATTTTCTCTGTTAGGGAAAACTATCATTTATTTATTTTAATTACAGTGGCTTCTAGGCAGAAACTCCTTTTGCCAAGACTTTCTTGAAAATAAAGTGTTATTTTGTTTGCAAGAAGAGTCAAGACAGTGACTGTGACTGGCAAGTGAATATTAAGAATATGAAATAATGTTTAATAATATATTTGAAATAAAGACTGTGTAATTTTCAATGCTGAGGACGTCCATACTCATCTCTTTTAGTTCTAAAGTTACACAGCATTTTAAGTACCTGGCTGCACTAAATAAATGTGCCATAAATAATAGCATTGAAGTTGGTGTAAATAATGATCAGCTATTCACATGTGTGTACTGGGACAGCACACTCTGTCCCAGTGTAATTTCTTTTTTAACCTGTTAAAGAGCTACTACATTAAATGACTATTTGTATGTTTCCATTATTCTCAATAATATATTATGTGTCCTGTAGTTTTCTTTGTAGCACAGTGGTTTGGCTTCTCAACAATCATGATCAATATATCAGGCAGTAACAATTAGAACTTTTTCATGGTTATTCTATAAAACTTTCTGTGCCTTTTCTCTGGTGGGGTGATTTGGTTTTTATTTTCCCCTAGAGATGCGAACATCTTCCTGGGCTTTAACAGCTTCTTCTTTGGTTTCTACTGCAGGCAATCAGTACAAAATCAGTACAATCAGTACAATCAGTACAAAATCAGGCAATCAGTACAATATCAAATTATTTGTTTTGACAGCATCCCACAATCCAGAGCAAGTTAAGGGGGTCAAATGTAGCTGCCCCAAGTTGTGAGTCATGTGTTTTTTCACTGAGTGAAATAAAGGTAAAAACACTTACAGAAACATACTCGTGCAAACAGTTTCTCTTGGATAAGTGTTTGTAGATATCTATAAAGGCATACTCCACAGCATAGTATCCACTGTACACAGTAGCAGTATTTTGTGGTTATGCTGGGTTAGTTTACACTTCAAAGTGAGATCCAGATCTTTGGGAAATGGTTTAATTACCTTGTACCAATTCAAATATCCTGGAAATAAGAAGGAATTAATATTTCTTGTTGTGAAGCAAAAGGGGTTACTGACACGACCCTGCTCCTTGACCTGTCTTACATGTCTCTTACAGGTAAGACTCTGCACTTCAGCAGGCAGTACCCAGTGAATAGAAAATGAATAATAGTGTGTGGGGGGAAGATTTCTACGTAAATTAGGATAGTTTCCAAAGTGACTCACCCTAAATCATAGTAAAGATTTTGATCCCTTGAAACTGCTCATTGTGCCAGAATTGCACAGCTGAGCTCTCTCACCCTCTATTTCACAATCCCACTCTAAGCAGTTTACAGAAAATAATCATGGTAGTGCTCCACCCTGAAAATGAAGTACTGAAATCAACCTGAGGTTACATGAGGGAATTCTGCTAGCCAGAACAGTAAAAAAAAATTGAAACCAAAGAAGGAAACACTTTGCATGTGAGTGGAATCCCCCAGGTCCCCTTGGCAAATGACGTCACTTTTTACATTATATTTTTGCTCTTTATGAGGAACACTTCTAAATGATCACAGGTTTGGTACCATGTGGGCAACATGAATGCATTCCTAAACTTGTTATACTCTTGCAGGTGGGACAAGTATTGATACAGGAATATTTTCAGAGAAAACTGTAGTCCTCTAAGACAGAATTATTGAAACTAACCTGAGTGCTAGCAATACTTCCACAGAACCACCAGTCTGAAAAATCTCTTCAGGTAAGTTACATGAAAATAGAGTACATATGCAGTTCAAAAAATCCAGAGAAGATCCAGGCTGTACATTGTTTTTACAGGCTGTCTTCTTATGGAAGCATTAGGTCTTTTGTTTTGTTTCACTTTGACCTTTATGTGGGAGAATAAAACTTGTGATCTTATATGAGGAGCAAGCATAGGAAGACTCAGGTGTATGAGTCAACTGTTTTACAAGTGCTGATGAAGAGGCTAAGATTTGCGTCATACTGAGAGAAACCCTGTTTCACAAGGGGGCCGAGATTGTTGTTGAAATGCCTCATCTTGTCAAGCTCCCAGCCTCCAGTGGTTAAAAGAAGATAAATATTTGTTACATGAAATCAACCATGAAATTATTAAAGTGCAGAGACTGATAACCTTGTACCTGAAAATTTATCAGTAAAATAAAAAAAAGTGTGCTTATTAGAGAACAGTGCAATTTTACTCTGAAAGAATTTCTCACATTGCCTTATACTAAAGGAAATCAGGTCAATCTCCATTCTTACCCTATGTGGCAAAGCCAGTGCCCTAGAATGGTAATTTCCAGTTGGCAAAACACCCGCCTGAGACTTTTTTTCCTTAAGTATCACAGGCAAGTGTATCTTATATATCTTATATATCAAATAGATCAAATACATCATAGACAACTGAGGTCCTGCTGAGGATGACCAAATAAGGGTCAAATTTCTGCTTACAAGCAGCAGTGAAAAAGCAAGTTCTGAAAGTATGGCTGTAAAATAACAAGAAAAATGTGTGATAAGCTGAGGCAGTGTTTAAAATGTAACAAAGGTTCCCAAAATCATGTCTTTTGGCATCAGTTGATCCTGCTGGAAAAAGCTGGTGGTTATAGCAGTGGTTCATAGATAAATGCATTCATGTGATGAAACAACCAACACAGGGAGTTGTGCCGACCTACACACTCTTTGGCAATATATGCTTGTAACTCAATAAGCATGGACACTGTCATTTTTGTCAAAGCTGGATTTCCAAATATTTGTGAAGAATCTTGCATAATGCCTACATACACCTATGTCTACAGATCAAAGCTACCTCTTAGAACTGCCAACTGGAAATGTTTGTGAAAGCGTAGAATTAAGAGGGAAAAATATGAAGAAAACTAAGTGCTTTGCAAATATTCCTGCTTAGCATTATTTTGAGGAGGTCATCAGCAGTGACAGCAGCTGCTAAATGTTTTGTGTTTAGGAAAAGAAAGCATCTGAAAGGATTTATGAGTACACAGAGAGTCTTAGCTAGTTCAGATAAAGCTTTAGTTAGAAGGCTGAATCCCAAATTCAAGTCTAAACTTCGCATCTTTGCTATTTTGATGCAGGCCTGTCCTGAGTAAACATTACACCAAAGGAAAAAATTGCACAGGCTAAAACATATACCACCCTGCAGGGTATCAGTGTCAGGCTTTGACACTTTACAGTGACCTCCTACTGACTTTTGTCATATTGTCATAGTGCTGACCCCATGCAGATATCTCAGCTGAGAAGGTCTGTTCCAGAAGGCTCAAGACTGGAATCCTTTGCCTACTTTTTGCACTGTTTACATAGGAGATAAGGGAATTATATAATGAAATGTGAGCACATAAAACTAGATTAAGGATTTTTCTGGGTTTCAGCTTAACTTCTAAGGGAACTATACATGCACTGTTTTAGAGGACTACTCTGTCCTTATTCATTTCAACAGTGAAGAAGACATGCAGAAGATAGGTTACCTTTCAGTGCTAAACTTCTGTGGACCTTGTGTGCATAAAATTCAGCAGATGAGGTGGAAAGCCAGTGAAATGGAAGGTTTTGGTTAAAATAATTCTTTTCAGGATTAAAGGCAATCAGCTTATTTGGTTTTATTGGTATTAGCCTTTAAAATAAAAAGTAAAAAGTGTGTTTCTATAGTTGATAAGACAATAAGAAAATCTCCAGATAATTGGGAGTATTATTTTGATATTTTGATTATTTCATATTAACAAACTCCTTGGATTCAATCTAATATTCCCTGTGTACTTCTTCCTGTGATGTGGAGAAAGTAAGCCTTGGTAATCATAACAGGTCATTCTAACCTGAAAAATCTATATGTTATTGAAGTTTAACACCAGTGCCTCTTCCATAATTCAGATTTTTAAAAGTTAGCTGGATCATGCAACATCAGCCAGTCTAATCATATTGACACTTCAGAGTCAATGAAGAATCATTACATGTACCACAATTCCATATTTTAAGATTAAATGAATTGCACTCTGGAAGAGCCTATTTGTATCCTGCTGTTGAAAAGGGAACTTCTGCATTCCCTCACATATTAATTTTTATTATTTATGTGCTTAATGCTAGGTGAGTTTAGTTTGTTTTGGTTGAATGGGGTCAGGAATGGAATTTTTATTATATTGGTTTGTTGAAGCATGACAATAATAATTTCCTTTCTAACTAAGCAGAATAATAATATGAACAGTTTAATTCACCTTGCTTCACAAAATGTTTAAGTTCAGCAAGTCTCTGAAGTATGTGCCAAACTTCAGCTTAACCTTCAGTGTAGAGTACCTGTCATAGAGAGGCAGTGAGTGAAAAAAAGTTTCCTGGTTAAGGGGAATTCCCTTTGTAGCTGTATCTCTTGAATCTTTGCCTCTGCATTCCTTCCTGGAGTTCCAATGCACTAGGAATGGATGTGGAGGAGGCATAGCAGGTCAGGAAGGATAAGCAAAGTCACAGTGGCCTGTTGTGCTTTGCACTGGTGTAGCATGTTGGCAGAAAGCCTAGAGGTGCCCATAGTACCTTTAGGGCTATATCTATAATGTGTATTTGCTCTTGGTCTCCAAGGCAGCTGGATTCAAGCTGGCCCTGATTCAAAAGCCACATGAGTGCACTGGCATAGCACTCTCTCAGAAGCTCCTGAGCTCTGTCTCTCAGAAGGGTTCATTAGTGTAGCATTGCACTGTCAGAAGTTATCCTAGACTGCAGCTTGCATAAAACTCACATGTGCATTCATGCCTGCTCAGAGCATAGTAAGTATATCTCATTGTGCCCGAAATATGCCAGGTAAATATTTCCAAAATAGTCCCTGGAGCACTAGGCACTGTAAGGCAAAGTTCTGCTACAGTTCAGCACATTATTGAATCAGCATCTTTCTGAATTGCTTTGTCAATATCCTTATAATATAAGGGAGTGTTAGAATCTCTATTTTTATGTGTGGAGGGTGTACCAAGGGGTACCTGATCTTGGAAGCTGTAGCTGATGTGAGCTCAGTTGTACAAGCACTTATGTACGTGATTAGCTTCATTCATCAAAGTTCTTTTCCAGTTCCACAGGACCACTCATGCGTGAATAGGTGTATTTGCAGGATTGACGTTCATAACGAGAGTTCAAAGTTCATCTTTAAAAGCAGAATAAATTTTGAATCTCATTAAAAATACAGATCTGTGGCCTGTCAATCAGATGCACAAATTGATAAATGCAACAGGGAAACATGGCTTTGACCAAGAAGGTGGGAAGAGAAGGAAGTAATTGTTAGTGATTGTTAACTCACTCAAGGGCTTACCTCAAGGCAAAGCCTAAGAGCATATGAAATTTTCAAGAAGTCAGCATCAACAACTTTCTGCTTTCCAGAGATCGTTACTGTTGTTAGATCACAGTTTCTGAGTCTGGAGCTGAAGAAGGCCACATAATTTAGACAAAATCCATGTTTCCTAAAGTAGAATTTGGTTACTATAGTTTAGCTTTGAGATTGACCAAAAAAACATAAATGAAAGTCTGGACACACTGGGTGCATTTTTAAAAACTCAGCCATGCTGCTTTTTCTTTTCTTGCACCATAGAACTTTGCAAATAGAAAAATTTTTAAAGCAATCTGCAATTTAATAAACTACACCGTGCCAGTTGCCTCTTTACATTTCTTAATTAAACAATTAAGGAAATCTCTGGTAGTCTTCCTAAGGAAGAATGGAACTATAAACAGAAAATCTGGGTTGGAGATGGCATCCACTTATTGGAATTTATGAGGTTTTGAGGTTTACTTTCTTTTAGAATAATTTGTTTCCTTTTACAACTCATCTATTTAATCTCTCTGTATAAAAGCAGTGGGAAAATTCAATATTCTGGACATGCTTTCCAGCATGTAACATATGTAAGTAATAAAATGGAAACATTTGAAAAGCTGTGTTAGTGCAACACTATCTTCATTTATAATGACAAATTTGATTGGGCTTTTTTGTAAGAGTTTTTTACCGGGAGGCAACTTGGCACTCTACAGATAGGAATGCTCTAGATCCATTTTCTCACCATCTTCAATCCTATGGTCAAAAAAATGTCAAGAATTAATTTCTTGATGTATCACCTGTTTTGTTTTCAAGGCTCACTTTTCAGGAAAGTATATTTTCTTACAAAGCACATAGAGGACTGTTGCAGTGAAGCAGGTTGTTCACAATTAGCATTTAAGCTGACACATTCTCCAGAAACATCAGGCAAATCATCTTCCCTCTGTGCTAAGTAGCTTTCTTGGTGATTTGCTCTCCCTCAGATATTTAAAAGCTGTCTCTAGCCAACCAATAATCTGGCATAACTTTTCCCATTTTCTTGGCCTGGCCTATTCATCTTCTCACACTGGTGTAAAGGACACTTGTGCTGCTTGAACATTCAACAACAATGTCATTGTTACACTTTTATATATCACCCCTTTGTGCATCTCAGGCACAAAACACGCATCTTAAAATCTATTTAATACTTTGTGTCTTGGAAATAAAAAGGGGTCTGTCCATCACATGTCCTTTCTACTATTTCTTTACCACACAAAGAAAGCTCAGGAAAGTCTAAGGCCTTGACAAAGAAGAGTATTTTAATCCAAACAGTTCTGCTAAGAACTGCCTGACTGTTATTACTGAAAGAAAGATTTCTTTGGAGAATGACATCTTGAGAGATTACATCTGTAAGCATCATCACTAATGGGGCATCCATTTGTCTAAACATTATTTTCGCTTATGCTTCATTCACTTCCTCCCTCAGTTGTTTGCTTATTGTCAAATATTCATTTCACTTTGCAATTCCTAGATACATTTCTCAATTGGATGTTGCTTTTGACTTTCTTATACAGTCTTAGCACATGCACTTTGAAAGAAGCCATGCATTGCATACACATGATATAATTTCCCCTGTTCGTGCATCTCTTCCTTATCCTCCAAATAGGTAACATCCTTTAAAAGAATTTTTGATTAATCTTTTCTGTAGCTGTAGCTGTAGCTATCTGTATTATCAGAGATGATAATGAGTAAAATAAGTCACTTTTCATTCTGAAGTCACAGTGGTTTTCTACCTATCCATTAAGAAAAGTAACAACTTTTCTTAATAGAAAGAGGGATAAAATAAGAGAAGTGAAATCTAATTCTACATATCACAGAGGTCTCCGCAAAAGCTGGAACTTCAGACCCAATATAGTTTAGGGGGTGTGTGTGTGCAGAATATATTGCAACACATAAGAACACAATTATAAAAGGTTATTATGTAAAGTATAAAATATATATAAAAGTATATGATATATATAAATTATGTATTAGTTTAGTATGCATACTATATATAAACAACATCATAAGAATGGAATGGAGTCAAATATACTAGACAAAACTAGACCAAAAGAGAACAGGAGTGTGATGAATGAAAAGGTATAAGTTTTATGACAGTAGATGACATTACATCAGATTTCAGTTTTGCCTATATATGTTCAGACTATATTTTATGAATCATGAAGTGGCTTAGAGGAACATTTATGTTGTATAACGTTGTTAACTTAAAGGCCTAAGTTAACTTGCAGGTTACCTATGATCCTGTGAGAAGACAGATGGCTCTGCCAAGGATAAAATTGACCAGAAGGTTGACCAGAATGCTGTAAAGGAACCATTGGAGTACCTATCCATGCTACACAAATTCTGTGAAAAAATATGCCCTCTATACTCCTGGCTGAAATCAAGGGCTTCAGGATTCTTCACCTGACTTCATCCCTTTTGCTTGGTGTACATTTACTGGGACAGGAGCGAAAAGTTTACTCTTGGCATAGAAAGGACACGCTGTATTTTTACACTGACCTTGCTCATAGAGGTGAGCATTATTCTTTTCATCACTTTAACTCCAGTATTCAGTCCAAGCAGCCAAATTGAGATGAATTTACTCAATGTATTGTCTGTGATGAAGAATTAGGTTATGGAATTGTAACTTTTCCTGTTACAGTAGTGCTAAGGGGATCCTGTGCAGTGATTTGCCCATATATAGTGAAAGACTTTATCAATCAGCATTTTCTAATGGTTATGTTACCACTTATTAATTGGCTTAGAACCTGGACGGATTAGTACCTAATGGGGAAAACTAAAAAAACCTTGTGTTATTTTAAAATTGTTAGTGGAGAAATAAATTATGATCACTGGACATAAATGGTTCTCAGTGATATTCAGCTTCTGTCACCTTCACCTCTGTTCAGTAATACCTTATTCAATAGCAGTTCTACAGATACGAAGGGGACAGCTCACAGTGTATGTTATTTTCCCTGAGCAAAGCTGACAATATGTCCTTGAGATACTAAATTGTGACAGAATTCAGTGGGCATCTGCTAAGGGAGACAGAAGTTCACAGTCTCAAGCAAGTTTTCACATACTATTAAATAGCAAGAGATTAGAAACCTATGTAAAATCTCTTCCAACCATCCAGTCTAAAATAAATATAATGTTGTATCCAGTTTGCAGAGGTGAATGTTGACCACTTTTCTTTTGGCGAGAAAGTACTGTGTGATTGCTTGTGATTAGCAAAGCTAGGAAAATAGAAAAATAATGGGTTGATCTGGCAGACATCTCAAAATTTATTTAGGAAGTACCATATAAGCTTAATAATACATATTATGTTTGCATAGTGTTTTAAAATCATAAAAATAGAGAAAAAATATAATTGAAAAAGTTCAAATCTTAAATGAAGAAGTCATTTGAAATGAATGGGCTATGTGCCATGAAATCATTACCACAATATCCTGCAGGATCCAAAAAGCAGACTAAAAGTAACTCAAATCCTGCAGGAAAAATCAATAAGCATTTCTCATGCCTTTCTGATCAAGACTGTAGCATGATATTAGCAACCTGTGAAACAATGGGGTACTCATTTAATCTTACTTGAAAGTATGCGATGCTTATCAGCTCAGTCATATTCTCTGTGCTTGCAAAACTCCTCTGTCTCCTTTTATGATAAGGTCTGTGATGGAATCCTGGAGGAAGAAGGTTTCTGTCATTCTCACATGAAGTTTATACTGAGAAGGAAAGAAAATGAAACGGTTATATACTTAAGCATTCAAAAATAAAAAGAAAATATTAAATTTAAGGTTTCAAGGGTATGTGTTACACTGCAGGATTAAATTCTCTCCTTCCATTGTGTAAATTAAGAAGAAATATTAGGGCTCCTTTACAGCAACACCATATGAATTTGTTATTGTATAAGAATTAAGTAAAAGGGGCAGAACTACCCCTTGGTTTGAATTATGGGTATTAATTCAAAAGCAAGCTAATTAAATCTTATGATTTAAGCCACTGTTACTGAATTGTGGCCTTTCAGAACTGTCTCTAAGCTCTCAAATTGTTAGTGATCCAGGGACTTCTTAGTTATATATCAGATTGTAATTTTGTGCTTAAAATAGTTTCCTTTATGAATGATTCTTGTCCTCCCTTTATCTGAAGTATTAACTACTAAGTTTCTTTCCAAAGTGTATTGCTCAAGAAGCATTATAAAATTCAAGTTTCTTTCAGGAACATAATATTGTCTCAGACTTATTTATGGTTCTATCTTTTCATATCTGGCATAGAAATATAGAATACCATTTATTTAAATTTCAGCTGATCTCATTACTGTGTATATTGCAAAAATACATTAAACTATGAATATATGATGTATTGACAACTGCAATTCCAAGTCTTCAAAGCAATGTTTCAGCTCAGCACACATGAAAAAGCTTATATTGAATCATATACTTAAGCTGATAACTTCTGGATAAGCCACTTACATAGGAATTAACTTTAAGCAACTGCTTAAATGGTCTGCTCAGTCTAAGTCTTTTCCTTCTCTGAGTCTTCCCCTTTGCCCCCATGCCCACATCAACTGTTCAGAAAGTGTCAGACAAGTATTACCTTGAGCTACAACTGAAAAACTTCAGTCCACAGGTAAATTTGAAGAACATGCTGATATGAAAAAGAAAATGCAATTGCTAGCTGCAATAAATAATAGAAATTACAATCAGGCAGTAGAACATATTAGGGATCATTTAAGTTTCAGTGCAATGAAAATACTGTAAACTGCCATAAATAAATGAGTTAATTGCTTGTTGAGCCATGTTTACTTCAGGTAAATTCTGAATCAAACAACAGTTTTTAACACTGTGGTCAAACTATAAAAATGACAAAATAGTGTTTCAAAATGCCTATTTCAAATACTAAAATTTATCCACTGAAAATACCTCTTGAAAGAAAGGAGGCATAATCTAATTAATCTACTTAAATAGTTCACTAGATATCAGGTGTTTTGTAAAAGGAACAATAGATTTAACTAGATTACTTTTATTTGGTTAGTTCTTAGTACACTTTACTTCAGTAATTAAGGTTTTGCAGGACATTCCTATCTTAGCATAAGAAAAAGTGCATCTTATCACCTTTCCTGTGGAGAGTGTGTAATGTCTTTTTAATCTGCTGCATGAGGCCATTACAAGAATAAATTAGAACAAACTTATGGCTAAAGTCTGCATGCTGTCTACAGGGTGTTAAAAATTTGCTTCACCAAAAATGACTCCAAAATCACAAATTCTTCATATAAGATACTCAGCAGCACTAAATAAAATAGGTCTGTTGGTTAACAATCCATTAAATTTTATATGTACCATAAACCAGACTTAACTTTGGATGAGATCCTTAATTAAATTATAGAATTGTCATTCAAATTTCTTTCTGGATATAGATACTTAAATTTTATGAGCATGATTTTCATATCTGCTAAGTATCTGCACCTCTTGACTTCTACAGTGACTCAATTAGAAATTGTGAGTGTCCACCACATCTGCGGGTTTAAATAGTAAGAACTTGAGTGGATTAGAAACA
>JBAFWW010006596.1:36438-50379 GCA_036873685.1 Agapornis canus
AATCTAAACCTCTCCTGTTTAAGTTTGAACCTGTTACCCCTTGTCCTGTCAATTAATACTCTCCTGTCTCAATGTCTACGATCCTACTATTTTCCCTTTAACAGTACGAGTGAAAGGTGCCGTGATGCTGTTCAATAAACCAACAGAGATACTGACTGAAGAATGCATACTCCACGAGCAAAGGTACATGAACTACAAAAGATCTTAGATATTAGACAGATAAAGAACACCACACAAGTGTGCAGCACCAACAAAGATGACTATAAACACTGCTAAGCAATTGTGCTAGGCACAGTGGAAAAGCAAAGCCAACCGGCCTCTGAACCATTTCTTTTAAGTAGCTCACAAGCCATTAAATACATAACCACCTTTTAAAACATACCAGTTTCTTTATTCTGGCACATAGAATTCATATGTTTCTTTATTTTGGCACATGGAAGGAATGAGGTAAGGGTGACAGATGAAGTTTCTCAGCAGCTTCAAATTCTGACCAGTGTTGATAGCACTACAGACCACAACATCTGCAATATGAGCTAGATCACTGTGCATAGAAGCTATTTGATGCAATATATCTCATTCCTTACACAAGGGTGACATGCTTGCAATCCTAATAATGTATCTGTACATCTTTGTGCGAGACTGAACTAACAAGAGTTGCATTAACATGGGAAATATTAAACCCACAAGTTGAACATTTCTTTCCTTACACATATTTTAATGAAGTGCTGAAAAAATTCTCTTAATTATGTGCTCATCCCTAATTGAAATAGAGCAGGAACTCCAAGTATAAGCATGTCCCCCAGCTCCTCTCAGAGCAACATGGGAGTCTGTCATTCATTTAATACACTTCAGAAAAGAAAACCAGCTTGCTATGTCAAGACAAATTGTTGTAGTTGCCTTCACAAATAATATGGTCTTACCTTTATCTACAGACTGTAAATAAAAGGAATAAGAAATTTGTATTACCTTTACTATTAATCCCTTTGAGTCAACCATCCATATCCTTTTGATAGCTGCAGCTTTAGATACCCCTTCTTTTTCCATGGCCATAACAATGAGGTTTGCTATCCCCAGTGCAGCCTGAAGGAAAGAGAGGAAAAATAGCATACAACACCAGAAATGAAAGAAATGACATGCTCATGTGTTTCCTCTATGCACTATTTAGGTAAGTTTTGTTATTTTATCTAACAATAAAACTACATTGTTATTTTTTTCATGAACACTAATCAACTGTTGCTACCATTTGGTAATTAGAAACCATAATGTAGATAAATAGTATAGATAAATCTTCAATCATATAGATAAATCATAGTATAGATGGCATTTACAGTGTGGAGAGTGCAATAAATGTTTAACTCTAATGAAAGATACTAGAACTAATATTTACTCCACATAATCATCTCAGAAGGCATTGTTTCTTCTTTGAAATTTCTTTTGTTTTATTTGTTTGTTTTAGGGTTTTTTTTAAACTTAAGCCACATTTTCTGCAATTTAAACCAAAGGACAGCGCACACTGCACGCCAGAGAGGAAAATGCAGTCCTAGAAGAGTTTTTGCTTTTATTTTTTTTTAATGTCTCCTTTTTAAGAACTCTCCTTTTACCTACTATTCATGTGCTTGGTAACTTTAGACTTGGCTGTGGTCCCACTGAAAGCAGGGGCAAGAAAAAAATAGCTTATCAATGCTTTGCTGAAACATGCATCGTTCTTACTGGATTTTATAATATTTCATCCAGCAGATCAAATGTCATACAGGTACAGATTGAAAAACAGGCAACAAGATGAGCCAACAGACCCCTCAGCGTTTCTGATTACTCATATACATCCTTATGGAGTGGACTCTGTTTCTTGTTCTTTATTTTTCAGCTTCAATGGGAATCAAGCAAAATTTGCCTTTTTTAGTTCAGGAATAGGTAGCTTTATTAGGAATGAGCTCCCACAATGGGGATGATATCTGTAATTACCTCTGCAGCAAGAGGCACACTCACAATACTAATGAAAAAAATAAATATCAGAACATGGATACATCCACCTGTTGAACATGGAGCAAAAACAGAGGACAGAACTTCAGAGACAGACAGTCTTGATGTACAAAGGTGTTAAACATGTCAGACATGGGTTCACGTCGTTCTGAAAACTACACATCTCATCTCAGTAGCATCAGATTATTGAATCAGATTAAAGATATCTGCACTCCACAATGCTGGATTAATATATTGCACCTATAAGGGGGTTTTGTGACCATGAATAATATCTTTCAGAAGCCTTCATGGGGTTGTAGACTTCATACAAGAGATGACAACTACCCACACTGCTAAGTACAACTTACAAGTCAATGGTTTAGAAATTTATACTTAAAAATTATGTGCATAAAAATCTTCAGAAATGGACAATCTTAACATACAGAATACTGAAAAACTGTATTCAATGACAGAAAAATACAAAGGGGCACTGCTTCTTCCTAAATAACACTGACTTTGGTAAATGCGTTTTATTTCACATCTCTGCGGTGGCCTGATATATTTCCTCCTCTTTCCAAAAAGTTTTGCTTAGTTATAATGACAGCAGTTCAGTACTTGACAACTGAAGAGCTAAACCCTGAAGTGTTAAAAGAGACCAGATTTCTGTAAAATGTCTCATGAAAAATACAAGGCTTGACCAGATGATCAGGTTTTTCTGTAAGTTTACATTTAAATTAAGAACCAACTTTCATCAGATGTTAGTGATGTTTTCATACATTTTATCTTGTTAACTGGATACATGTAACCTGCTTAAGTTTCTTCTTGCATACCAACCTCTCCAGCTCCCTGAAACAGCACTGTGTGATCTGATAACCTGTTCTTGGTGATACGCAGAGCTGCAAGAAGACCTGCAACAGCCACAGATGCAGTTCCTGAAGGAATAAAAATAAAACAAGAATATATTTGGTTATTTTGGAAATAATCACAAAGCACTGCATTTTAAATAATTCCACAGCATCTTTTGGCTAAAAGATAAAAGTACCTAGGGTAGTAACAAAAAAGTTCAGTGGAATTAGAGTTTGTTCTATTTTACTCTCACCTAAGATAAATGTAAGTGGGAATATCTCCAGAGTAACATTACATAAAATATGGTTGATTGATTCTGCTGGATGGGCATAATGGCTGGGCCACTCAATCTATTACAAAATATTCTGGTTATGACCTTTACTAGAAAGAAAGGGTGTGGGAGTCCAGACAAGAGTATTTTGAGTGACTCCAGATACTAAAAACGAAGATACTGTTCTTACTCTTCAAGTAGTTATACTTAGATTACAGTACAGGGCAAGACCAAAATAAAACTCACAGGGGGGGTTGTCAGAGTAGAAAAGCAGACTGTGAACATTTACAGAGAAGCTAAACTCGCTGAAAGAGTAAGGCCAGTTTATTTAGGACATTGACTGTTGTACTGCATCTGAAAGCCCTCAGGACTCCAGTCCACTGTGAAAGGGGTTCCAGCTTACTAGCATCTAAAACACTAGAAGTACCTTTTAAATCTATTTTTGAGTTATGTCACACAGGGAAAAAGGCTAACGTTTGATTTTATGGTTTGTGCCATGGAGGCTTTTCTTCTCCAAAGCAGAATCACAAAGAATGAGGTACTTGTCAGTCTTTGAATGGAAAGATTTTGGTCCTCATCATGAAAAACACCTACTAATATAAAATAGGGCAATAAAGGGATCTCAAGCAGGCATCTAACTCAAACCTATTCACAATTGCAGGATCAGCCATACCTCAGGTGATTTCTGACAGACCTTTGTCTAACTTGTTCCTAGCATTTCCTTTCAAATATTCCTATGATCTACCCAGCAAGCTATTCCAGTGCTTCAATATACTTTCTGTTGAAAAACCAAATCTGAGTGGCTTTTTAGTTCTTCTCCTATTTTGGCCTCCTGTCTTAATCTACCACTTGTTCTTTTCTCCTTGCAACAAGACATATTTGAAGACTAAAAATGTCCCAGCCTGCTTTTCTTGCATGGAACAATTCCAATTCTTCTGCCCTTTCAGAAAGTTATGTTTTCTGAAACACTTAGCACTCATCTCTCTACTCTGGACTTTAATCATCTGTTTCTTATCTTTCTTGATTTGCAGCATCCAAATCCATATACAACTCTGCAGTTCAATCATCAGCACTGCTGACTCTAGCTCTCAGCTTCTGTCATGCTCAAGGAAGTAGTATTTAGTCACCGGGGCCTGACATCTGGTTCTTCTGATCTGAAGACCAGTTGCTCCTTCTCCCCAGCAAAGACTACAGGAGAGGGAAGGCTTTTTTTTTTCACAGATTACTGATTTCAGGTAACAAGCTTGTATTTGTCACAGATTATCATTGTCACTAATTCCCAATCACAAGGTGGACCAAAAGAGGCAGTCAGACTCCTTATTCCTGCCAGGAACTTGAAATCACCAAATATTAGAGTAACCACCCCTGAGAAAATGCATCAGTTTTCAACAAGTTTAGAGAACCCATCCTGTGAATGGGGATAAGGTAGTGAGGTGGATGATGCCAGCAGAAATGTGGTGCTGAATGTGTCTTTTTAGAGAAGATTCTGAAGGACTGACAGTGGACGGCACTGATTTCATTAGGACTGAAAAAGCTCTATCAGCCACTAACAAAAAGGTATTCAAAGTGGAAAAATAGGTTTCAATTGTCATTGAAGAGTTATGATGCCTATCTGATTCACTGACAGCTGAACCACAGGCATACAAACATGGGCCCTGAGATGTCCTCCTTGTTCAGTTCTGGGACTAAGAAATGAATTCCTCCTCCTCTCAACAGCAGCTGCCATTAACTGACCTGAGGAAACCAAAGATGAGGCCATAAGTGATTTTGGGAGGACTGCAAGAACTTGCAAGGAAATCTCCTGGTTTCTGCAATTCTGTTCCTGATCACCACAATCCTAACTGCAATTGACTACAAGCTGCCTAGTTCCTTCTGAGGGGAGAATTCACATTGCTGCCAATTTTTCCTTCAGAAAAAGTATGAAATGGGTATAACCAGCCCTCTAAAAGCATTTGGTCCAGAATCTGAACTTTGGACACTTGCCCCTAATGTGCAGCTCACCTGAAGGATGTACTTTTGCTATTCACAAGTCCACTTTCTCATAAACAAGGCAAAGTCTAAAGCTCAGATAGCAATTATCTTTACATTAAACTCAGGGAGATGCTCAAAACAGGTATTCATATTGCAGGTACACTGACCGTTAAGTTTCAAATACATGTAGCTAAGGAACTAAAAGAACAGAAGTAGTAAGAAGCCTAGTACTGGGTAACCTCCTTAAAAGACATCATTTGGGTGTTGAAGGCTGGGTTTGAATATGTGGCTTATAGGTAGGATCATCTTAGTTTTATTAAGTTACATCTTCAAAAATAAAAGGTAAACATAACTAAGAGTTAAAGTTAGGAAGTCCTTTAGAAAGTCATTTCTTTGAAGTAAATCTGCCTGAAGAGTTCAAAAACATGTCTTTAGAAGTAGGTTTATTACGTGCTTTTGATGGTGTCTTTTCCTTAAAACATCAGAAATAGAGGACACCTTGTTCTCAGCCCAATTAATGTTTAGACCATACAGATTAGTCATTTTTAAGGATTTAGTCACTTTTATGACTTGTTCTGAGAGCTGAGATCATTTACTCTCTTCTCCCTCATTTCTCAGTTGAAAAAAATAAAGGTTCCTTTGAGGCATGGCTTTGGGAACAACAACCATTGGGTTGAGACACTTCCACCCCACAGCATCCAACAGCTAGCTTGTTTCTTTCCCAGATGAAATTAAGTCTTCCTCTGGTGAGTGCCAAATTGGCAAAGACCAAAAATGGCAACAGACAGAAGTCAGAATGTGCTCTCAATTTCCCTTGGTACTCTACCAAACACCCCTTATAACCAGCAAAAAAAACCCAAAAACCAAAACAAAACCAACCAAAAAAAAAAAAAACCCAAAAACCCAACAACAACCAAAAAAAAAAAAACACAACCAAAAAACCAACACCCCCCCCCCAAACAAACAAACGAAAAACCCAACAAACAAAAAACAAGAGTCTTGCAAGAAGGGCATGTTCTATCAGAAGGTACTTCAGACTGAATGTGTCCAAATAGCATCACTGACAATTTGTATCTGCTGTGGAAGCAGCATAATAGGAGTGCAAAAACATCACTCTCTTATGGTATAATGACGGTCTGTGGCTGGGAATTTGAAGCATTGTTCAAGTACACTAGTATTTGCTACTTTTATAATGGTCATGTTTATTCTGCCCCATATTTTTGAATTTACCACACTCTAGAGCATGAATACCCCACCCTATCTCCCACTTAAAGGCTGTGGAAAAGGTATGACCTGGACAAAGAAAAAAAAATTTCAGCAGGATCAGAAGACAAGAAGAGGAGCCACTGCCAAGGGGATACTGATAAAGACTCCCAGAGACTTTGCAGAGACTAAACTTCTGTGGAAGGAAACATGAAACCCTAACACGAGAGTCTTTCAGAAAAAGTGTGCACAAGAATTTCCATGCAAAGGCTTCAGGTTAATACATAAAATAAATAAGATGGCTTATTTAAGGCTTCTGTGCTTTACACCCCCAAACATAAGAGTTACTGCAATCATAAGAATAGGCTGAGTGACTTCAGTGAGTACAATACTGCTACTGACCTGAGCAGGAACTTGAAATTTTTCAAAACGTATATTTTTTTTTTTTTTCATTTTAGAAGACTGATTTTTTTTAATGGATGCATTGCATTATCTGGTTAAAAAAAATGTGGGGTTTGCATGTGAAGCATTCACAAATACCCTCTTTTTTCTTTTAATACTCTTTTACGTAAAATCCTAATAAATTCACAAATTTTAGAAAACTTGTATTTTGTAGCATGCAAGTAAAAATAAACTAACAACCTATTAAGAAAATGTGGAAGAAAATATTTTGTCTTAGACAAACACATGAAATTATTCTGATTTTTAAGGAGCATGTCCTTGCCAATTGAATTAACCCAGCAACATCAGTGAAAAAGGAATTAACAAAGTGTGAATACAAAAAATATTGTGGCTTCAGGTATGTACTGTAAGCAAGCAAGAACACAATCCTTATCCCAGTGGAGCCAGTGGATTTTTACAGGATTAGGTTCTTCATACCAATGGAGCTGCACGGGTAAGAAAGACATGACGCATTTGAGCAGTCTTGATGATGTTAAAAGTCATCCCTGTGGAGATGGTGTATAAGTATTTATATATGCACACAAATATATATATATATGCACACAAATATAATCCTATATAGACATATGTATATATAGCTATATTTAAGTGTGTGTACTTCTGTGAAGAATCACTTTGGTAAAAAATATAGGAAATTTACCCTTATTTCTTCAAGTATTTGCTAAGAAGTGAATCTAACCTAAAAACTTTCAGGCAGCTCCTTGATTTTCCATAGTATATACTTTTGATGGTTATAATGGAAAATTTTTGATTTGTAATAGATGGCAATTTGAAAGGATTGCACAACAGTTTTATTAAGAAAATAACCAGTGGCAAGAGTTGAGCTACTTTTTAAAGTTTCCCATAATAATAACATTAAAGCAATATTTAATTAAAATTCAGTTAGTGTATGATGATAAAACAGTACTTTTAATGCTGGATTTGGATAATTATTTTCCAACGCTTTTTTTAGTATGAAGGCAGCTACAGTCAGCGTGCTATTTTTCTGTGTTTTCAGTGCAAAAGTATTTTACTCTTTTCTAAAATTCGTTTTAGAATGATGATTTTTTGAATTGGTGAATTTGGATTATCTGGTTAAGAAAATGTGAGGTTTATATGTTAAATACTAACAAATATTTTCTTTTGGTTTTGGTAGTCTTCAAATTTCAAACTAAAATGAGTCAGCAGTAGAGTGGAAGATTAGCAGTTGCAACTTCACAAATTCAGGGCAATGTGTTTATCACCTTTCAGGTTTATAAAATGGCAATTGTTCTAGCCATTGTTGTTATTACATTTTATTGCATTTCACGCAACCTGGTGAGCCCATTCTAACAGAGTTATGTACAGCTGGAGAATAAAGTACCTTTAGAAAGGCTTGTATTCTAAATAAGACAATAAGGGAGATCAGCATACAGTGAATATGAGCAGAGGAATAATGTGCAGCAAACTAAATTTGGAGAGTCAGTGCAGCATATGAGAAAGGAAAGCTGTGTGCTGATTCCTCTTTTCCAGAAATTTTCTGAATATTGCACAAAGTAGCAGTCATTTAAAATCTGTAAACATCCTGGGGAAAAAAAATAAGGTTTTTTCATGTTTTCAAGTGAATGTTCTATCAAACAAGGTATAGCACCACTCTCACCCTCTTCTTGTCTCCCAGGACAAATGCATCATCCCCCATTCTTCACTTTTCTGTACAAATAGTCTAGGTTCTATTTTTCTTTCTTTCAGTTTTATAGGGAGGCACATTTCAGTACAGGGAATAGCCAAACAAAAAAGGGCAGGGTCAAACCCTGGTAGACAACACATAGGTGGAGGAAAGTTTGGTTGTCTCCTTCCCTTCCACCTGTGCAGTAAGGTGCATTTTAATTGAATTCAAATGTAGACATCTATCAATACGCTTTTCTTAAAAAGCCCTGATGGAGTCATACACAATACCCTTCTCTGAATAATGTATTCCTACTGCACAAAGCCTGTCAGTCTTTTCTGTAGAAAGACAGTTCAGCAGATTTAGTTACACTTTCTACATTCCCCTTTTCATTAGGATAACAAGGAAACATGCTTTCATGATTCAGTTTTCCAATGATCTATCTACATAGACTACAGATCTATATTTCAACTTTAAATTTCTTAAATTGGCCAGTGTGAGTTCCACAACATCACATCTCATTTGTCAGTGTCCGTCCTGTGCTAGAGTTCAATGACTCGTTTCTGCTGCCCCAGTAGCCATACATATCTCTGACTGTGCTGGTGCAGCTAAAGGTGATGTGATCTACCAAGGGCACATGTTACACACATTCTTCTCATTATATAGCTGTAGGGTCTGAAAAACTTTAGATGCAACTTGTCTGTGTATTAAATCACTGGCAGATGCTGAACTTCCAAGCAGGAGGTCAGCCTGCCTGTGTTCACTGCTTTTTGGGGACCTTTTTTTACTTCCTTTATCTTCTTGTTTTCTTCTCATATAAAAGTCATCTGAGAAACAATCACAGCATGAAACTACTAGTGTGATTTGATATAGCCTGGAAAGGGTGTAACATATAAGTAAAATGACTGGCCACCACATATAGGTCACAGAATCACGGAACGGTTGAGGTTGGAAAGGACATCTTGAGATCTTCTATTCCACACCCCTGCCTGCTCAAGCACAGTCAGCAAGAGCGGGTCGGCTGTCACTACGTCCAGTCATGTTTCCCTGGGTTTCCAAGGATGTCAACAGGGACAGAGACTTCACAACCTCTCTGCTCAATTTATTCTAGTGCTTGATCGCCCTCACCATAAATACAAAAAAAGTGCTTCCTTTTGTTCAGGTGGGATTTTATGTTTTATAATTTATGCTTCTTGTTTCTTGTCCTGTCAGTAGGCACTACTGAGAAAGGTCTGGCTCCCTCTACATCATATGCCCCCATTGGGTACTTATACGCATTGATGAGATCCCCCCTGAACCTTCTTTTCTCGAGGCTTATCAAACCTACTTCTCTCAGCCTCTTCTTATGTAAAAGATGCCACATCCTCTTAATCATGTTCCAGTATTTAAAGGGTGGCTACAAAGAAGATGGAGTCTCTCTGTCTACAAGGAGTCACATGAAAAAGACAAGGGGTAATGGACACAAGTTATTCCCAGGGAGATTTTGGTTGGAAAATTTTTCACAGTAACAATCAGTCATTGGAATAATCTTCCCAGAAAAGTGGTAAATTTCCCAATGATGGACACTTTGAATAATCAGATGGACAGAGTGTGGGGACATCTTGTCTAAACTGTGCTTTTGCTAGAAAGGTTGGACCAGATGATTCTTGATGTCTCTCAACATGGGATCCTGTTATTCTATGATTGAATCACCTTTTTGGCCTCAGTTGGACTCACTCCAGTTTCTCACACTAAGGATCTCAGAACCACTCACATGTTTCCTCTTCAGTGCTAGGTAGAAGGAAAGTATCACCTCCCTTGTCCTGTCAACACTCCTAATGCAGCTCAGGAAGCTGTTTGCTGTGACAACAGATTGCTGGCGTGTGGTCAGTTTGTTGTCCGCCAGGACCACAATTTCTTTCTTTGCAGAGACAGTTGTCTTCCTAGGTTCTGGTGTCTTGGATTATTTGTCTCCAGATGCAATTATCTACAAAAGGACTAATGGTTAGCCAGCTATAACTTGGGAACGTTCTTGAACTGAACAACCGAGATAGTTTCTTTGCACACAGGTCCAGTAAAACTCCACTGATTACCAATTCTAGTATTGTCAGTTACAGATCACAAAGGAAAGTCTGAAAATTTTATTACTAAAGTTATAGTGGTAGTATTCAAATTCTAGATAATTACACAGGAAAGGTATCAAATGTCCTGCTGGAAATGTATATAACACAAATAATGAAAGTATTTGTTAGTGCTGTATGATGGTTAGGTGGATCCTGAAAGTAGGAATAGATCTTTCTTACATCTCTGTGACATTGACCCCCAGTAACTGTTCTCTTTTAAGATCTTGATGCAGAGATTTTTTTTATGCTTTGCACACTAATTAACAGTTTTGTCACTGTTATCAGTTTTATTTCTGCAAAAGCAGTTGTATTGCTGAAATGCAAGAAGATAAAAAGAGACAGATGCTTCATTTCCCCTCTCACTTGCACCAGCATAGTACTACTGATTTCAGTAGATTTAGTCCTGAGTAGCAGTATTTTAAACAAGAGGTAAAAGAAACATGTAATCTATCTAGAGTGTGCTAATCTGGGATGTGTTACTTGATACCCTGAATATAGAATTATAGAATAGTTTGGCTTGGAAGGGACCTTTAAAGGTCATGAAGTTCAACCCATCTGCAATGAGCAGGGACATCTTGAACTAGATCATGTTGCCTGGAGCCACTTCCAGCCTGGCCTTGCATGTCGCCAGTGATGGAGACAATATAAGCAGTACAAAGAGCTGCAAATTGTAAGCACATTGGAAAAAGCACTGTGTCTTCCTTTAGTTTGTGTAAACGTTCATTTGCTTCTGATGGGAGGCCAGACTATGTAAGGAATACAGTAGTGGGCTCTAAATCACCTTTCAAAAAGTCTATTCACTGTTGTCCTTAGAACAGTTAGCATTTACTTTCTTTTCTTCAGGTGGTTCAGTAGTTTGGTGCTGCAGCTCTTGATTTGCTCTTAGCTGTAAGAGACAGCATGAAGTGTAAAAGAGTCTCTGGCAAACAGTTCGTCACTGATTTAGTTCTTTGTGCTTTATTGTTAAAGTAACAAGACCTTACATAATGTGACACATGATGGAAGAAGTAATGTGACAAGACACATCAAACAGGCAGGGCTGCACATGAGATATATGACACATCTCATCTGAAACAAACATTATGCTTAGCAAAGGTAGTACTTTAAAAGGCACTTTTTCTCCCTACCATTCACATTGCTGATACATATGAGGGTCATTACAGAGCCTAAATCTCTGTCCTGAATTATACCAGAAGTCCAACAAATTGCTGAAGCAATGTTCAAAATTAGAAAACTAAAATTATAGATAAAACCAAACGAAAAAAGGTTAAGCTGTGTGGTCAGAAGGAGAAGAGTAGGACTTTTTTTCTCATTGACTGTCAGATCAATTGTAAAACTAACAGCAGAAGGCAACAGTTGCTGTCAATTAAAAATAATGCAAGTGAAATTTTATTAATTTAGGTCATTGCAGTTAGAAAACCATTTTCAAAACCTGGAAATCTGAAAATTAGTAAAGAAACACACTGGAAATTGTGCCATATACTGTACTGTACACTTGTCAACCATACTTCTAGCGTGTTCAAAGTTTGTTATATTTTCAAACATAAGGTAATCCAAGTTTTTAGAATAAACACAATAGATAAAGTACAATAAATAGATTAATTGCTATCACATAAGACTCAGCTCCAGTGGTTAGCTTTTGCACTAGTGAATGGAAACTCCAATGCTTGAGAAAATAGAAGAATTTTTTAGATTATTTTGTAACACTTTACAAATACACAGTGGTCTCCATTAAGATCAGGTCACAGGGATGAAACTAACGACAGATATGCTGTTCATCAAGGGAGGCTATGTGGAAAGCCAGATCCTTAATACTGCATTTTTGGCATCTTCTTTGTATCTTAAAAATTTAGGCAAATGCATTGGCTGCTGAATAGGCCTTAGCCTAACGTTAACGGAACAGGACATGGAAAACTATTGAACATGACATGAGGAATTCCTAGATATGACAGATAACTATGTAAGGAGCTGACAACAGTTACAGATGGATGCACTTGGAAAAAATGGAGTTCACATGCAGTTAGGAGGGGAGTTACATAAGAAACAGCTAGACCTCACATATAATTGGAAGGGACCTTTGCAGACCTTTTGGTGAGCAGAACCCTTGGAAACATATCAATAAGGCTGTGATTATCTAGGTAAAGGTATCAGAAATACCAAATTTAAATGCAGTTGTAAGGAAACAGGTGAGTAGGAAAAGGAATTTGTCCTGGAGAAGACAGACTACATACAAAGATGCTGCAGACATAGGGGATGGAAAAACAGTGAAAAAGAGAATTAGGAAATAAGAAAAGGGACAATACAGTATAAAAATTATATGACCGATGCTGTCCAAGGGTGTACCTGCAGGGCAGCCCTACACTTTATCACTGCAGTGTAAATCATGATAATAAATTTGTATTTTCTGGCACTACCATGCAAATCGAACCTGCTACTGCCAACAGAAGGACTTGGGCTATCTTTACCAAGATAGTCACTTTCACTGGCTGTTAAGCAAACATCCAGATGGATGGTCCAGTGTTCTGGTGCTGCTATCTTACTGCCCACTCCAGGCTGACAGAAGCATCATCTGCTTACTCTCTCATAACAGTATGACCAGCTGTATCCAGAACCGTGCATGCATTTCATATCCCTTGCAGACACAGCTCATGCCATGTAAAATTAATGCATGCAAAGATAACTGAAGACTGTTGAATTCAATACGCTATTTTTTCCCAGATTCCTATTAGCTTTCTTACAGGAAAGTATAGTATATATACCCTAACAGCTGATCTTCATATTAAAAGTTTTATTTCTTCTTTTCAGGTGAAAAGTCCTTTCGTTCCTTCCTGTCATTCAGGAATGTTGCTATATTTGTTACTATTTAATTTTGCCATAAAAGAGTGGACAACTTTTGGACAAAGATGAAGGAAGGATCTTTTAGAATTAACATTTTACAGTTCCTCATTATGGAATCTTTTGTCAGATGCTAGCACTGTTTAGATAGTGTTTCAAAATGCAAACATTTTAGAAGAGGGATTATCCACATAATGATTCTAGTTGGATTAAAAGATTTACAAAGGAAGAAAATTGGACAGGAAGAATCACATGTACCTATTATTTTCTTTCAAATGTGTTGCTGCTATCACCAGTTTGGCAAACTTTTCTAGGTCACATCCTGAGAACAGGGCTGTACTCCAAACACCTGTATGATTAGAGTACAAGATTTAGTCTCCTGCATGATATGCCTTTTGGGACTTTATGTTATTTCTTTTCCTGGTTTTAAATTGTGAAATTTCACTGATTTAAGGGAAGATGCTTCTGGTTTACATCAAAAAAGTGAGCAGAGAATTTGAGTCTTGACTTACAGTCCTCAGCTCCTTATTTTTGTACTGAAAGAGCAAAATATTTTGTTATCTTGTCGTGGTTTAAACCCAGCCACGCAGCTCGTTCACTCACTGAACCCCCTGAATTGAAGGAATGCAACTCCCACGGGTTGAGATAACAACAATCCAGTAACTAAG